>PITA01004070.1:0-98092 GCA_004023965.1 Spilogale gracilis
CTGTGAAGGCATCCAGACTGGCCCAGGAAACCTCCCAGAGAAACACTAAGCTATCCTCTTTCCCTTGCTAGTCGTCCTTCCACCTCTAGGCAGGGGCTGGAAAGAAAATTAAGTCGTTAGAGAATGCTACTTCCCCACTCCTGGGCGCTTATCACCCTTCGCAGCGTATTGCACTAACAAGCCCCTGGCATTTAAAACTGCCGCAAACCATCCCAACAAACCTCATTTTTTTCTTCTCCCTAAATTCAAGTAGACTGCAGAGAGAGTAAACGCACAGGGCAGCGTGAGCCGGAATCCTATAACCTCACCTGCTGTGGCTCCCCCGTGAGCATCGCATCTCACACACACACACACACACACACACACACACACACACACTCACACTCACAGTGCCTCACACTCCCAGGCTCTCAGGAGTAGCCGCGGTGACTTCCACTTACTTCAAAAATAAGTGTAGCCCTCCACCATCTGGCGCTCAGCTTCAGCTAAGGATTCGCCCATTCAGCCCCCATTCACTTAGCTTCATTGATCTCCAGCAGCAACATAGTTACTTTCTCTTTTGCTACACTGTAAATGTAAGGTCCTGAGGGGGTGGGCCGGCTGCCGACCGACGGCACGTTGGACCAATAGGAATCCGGAGAAAGCTGACCGCTACCTCACAGCGGCCCGCGGCCAATGGGCAGCCTTGGGGGAGGGGCAGAGGGCGTGGCCTCGTCTCTTTAAGGAGGGTTTATCCGACGCCACTCCGGGTCCACAGTGTTAAAACATGGGCGGTGATGTCATTGGCAACCAATCAAAAACTTAAAAGGGCCAGCCGGGGCCCGCGCGCAGCAGCTGCTCTCTATTTACATGTAAACTGAACCGGCTGGATGCAGTTAACCCTTTCCGGGGCCGAAGTGTCAATTCGCCGGATTCGCCGCTGGGGCTTAAAACTGTCTCTGTCCCTTTGCCGGGACCCCTCTAAGTCCCCCTAGCCCGCGGGCAGATCGCGCTTTCTTTTTCTTTCTTACTCGGGACGGAAGACCAAAAGTGTCGGAGTAACTTTCTAAAGGAAAGAAACAGGAACAATCGCCATCCCCAGTGAGGAAACTGGGTTCTCCGAGTCGCTCGAGGTGTTTGGACAAACCCTAACCCAAGATTCACAAACGTCGTCGAGTCGCCTGCGGTGGGGACCGACGTGAGCGCGCAGACAGGAGCGTCGCTTGGGCACCGGCCCACAAGCACCAGTCACGCGCTGGGGGCCGGGGCCCGGGCGCAGCTGGACGGCCCGCGGTCCCCGGAAAGCGAGGCCCACCCAGCCCAGGTGCGCCCCGCGTCTTCGGGCTGCCCCGCTCCGCTCCGCGCCGCCGGGAAGCGTCGGCCGCCCGCCCGCAGATGTCGCTGCCCCTCCGGCTGCCCTACTGCTAGCGGCAGTGGCGCGGCGCCCTCTGGATCGCTCGCATCTGCGCCCCGGTCACGCCCCCGCCGTCCCCCGCCCTCTTCCCGGGGCCCGGCCGGGAGCACGGAGGCGGCGCTGTGGAGGGCTGCTCAAAGGCGGCGCCAGAAGCGGCGGGGAGCGCGCCTACTAGGCCGGGCGTCGCGGGGCTCGCGGTGCGCTCGCCACACCCGCGGGGCCGAGTCTCCCGCCCGCGGCGCGGGGTCCCAGCGCCTGGCCTGCCTCCCGCCTTCCCCGCGCCCTCGGAAGCTGCCCTGCCACCCCGCAAGGTCCCCTGCGCTTCCGGAACACTGCCGCTGGCGGAAAGGAGCTGGAGCTGAGTGTTAACCAGATCGAGTGTAGCCTGCGGAGCTTCGAATAGGCGACGCCGCCCCCTGGGTTTTCCAGACCTTTTTTTTTTTTTTTTTTTTTTTTTCCGCACGCGGGGTAGCCGGCAAAGGCACACATCCAGAGGAAAAAAAGTGGGGGGCGGGGCAGGCAGGCTTGCGCCTGGGCTCGAAAATGTCAGGCAAA
Organism: Spilogale gracilis; assembly: GCA_004023965.1. Classification (NCBI taxonomy): domain Eukaryota; kingdom Metazoa; phylum Chordata; class Mammalia; order Carnivora; family Mephitidae; genus Spilogale; species Spilogale gracilis. The sequence continues at coordinate 1,949 of PITA01004070.1, forward strand.
CTGCGGGAAAGTTGTCTTGGGGGACGTGGAAATGACAGGATGAACAGTGGAAAGCCTGCATCAAAGTACCCTAAAGAAATAGAGCTTTTCCTTTTCCCTCTCCTGTCTCAGAGAGACAGAAGCAAAGGAATTTAATAATGACAATGGAGTACATTACATTAGGAGCACTAGAATATTCGGCTATGAGTTTTCTCTCTTATTAGATTGAAGGTGTTTGAAGACATACTTTAGGCTCCGAGCCTATTAAGTAAACCAAGTAGCAGCGACTTATTCATATAATAGCTTTTAGTGCAGATCTGAAATCTGAAGACAACTACACGCTCAAGGAGCTACTAAGAGAAATCCCCTTGGATTCCTCTAGGGTGTGTGTGGGGGGGAATATATGTATAATTTTTACCAATGTGTATACACATACACAGTCCAGCTTTCACTTCCATGTTTCCACCTGCAGTAACTGCATACAATCATCTTTAAAAGGAAAGGGTTTTTGTAGCCCTTTTTGCATTCACTCACCAACGCACACACACATTCACCCCCTTAATGATAATTAATGAGTACTTAGTGCACATCCTTTGGTCCTTACACCTCGAGGATCAGCAGTTCCTGGCCAAAGAATTGGTTCTGGGTAATTTCATAGAAATCAGAAAGGAAGTTCCCAGAGGCTCTACCCTGGATCTGTTTGGGGCTTTAATAGCTTTCTTTTCCTAACCATAGACAATTACTGAAAAAATGTTCACTAATTCAGGGTCAGAAAGTCCTGAATATAAGTCCTGATTCTGACTCTCCTCTGTTGTGTCTGTTCATCAAGAGTCACTGTGTTCATTTATTTATCTGTAAAATGGTAACATCCAAGTCCAGAAGGAAAAGGGAAAAGTCCTGGGGGGAGTGCTGGTAGAGGGGAGGGCATAAGAAGAGACACCCTGATGACTCTGCTGATAAAAGGCATTCTGTAAAAAAGCCCTGTCCTTGCTTCCAGAACCTGGGTGCCACTGTTTAAAAGCACTTGTGATCTCCAGATTACGAATTCATTGCTAATGCCTCACTATCTAAGAGCAAACAAAATAAAGATTCATACAATTGCAGAAGAGTTTATAACAGCTTTTCCTAGAGACCCAGAGGGGGAATGTCACTTCAAAACCAATTTAACTCATTTAATGAGATAATTATTTTATTATAGTTTCAAACTAGTAAGATTATTATAATTTAGTTGACTAAGAGCTGAAGCCATCCAAGCTGAAAAATTAGGAAAAATGGCAAAATTCCTCATCATTTATCAAACTTGAAACATGGAAGAATTAACATATACAAACATGTAATTATTTTTTTAATGAAACGTCTCTAAAGGTATAACTTATGTTCAAATTGTAGCGTGGTAGAAAAGAGATTACTGATGGCTATTTTCTCAGTCATTATACTTTTGAGCTTCTTTTGTACAAAATGAGGTGATTTTGTTTCTTTTATTTTGTTTTGAGTTATAAATGTGAAAACACTATTTGAAGTACTGCCCTTAGATTTAAATTTGTAATATCAGCCAGCCAATGGCTATGACCCTGATTTGTATAGAAATAGCCAACAAAGCCTTAATGTTCAATTTTAGTCCCAAAGAAACAGCAGAGCATCTTCACTGTATTTGAGTGCTCTGACATGATTATGCTGAGCCATATCTTTGTTCCAACAAACAACGTGAGGAAAATACTGTTTCAGTGGAAAGCACTATGTGTTAAAGCCAAAAGCTGAAGATAATTTAGGCCAACATGTAAGATATAATATGGATAATGTTGAAAAAAAGGTATTAACTAAATGACTTCCCTTATGTGCCCTCAAATGGGTAAGTGTGTGGGATGATGGCAGACGGTGAGGATGGATGTGAGAGCTAGGTCTTCAAAATAATCCTCAAGGTCAAGGTGGATTCCTGGAGATACTAAAATTAAGGCAGAGAAAAACTTAAAGAAAACTTAGAAAGAATATATCACAGGGTAAAGACGATAACAAATTGCCAAGAAATGGGGAATGAGCTGAGGGCTAGAAAGGCAAGGTGTCCGAGGAGCTGAGGTCATTGAGGCTGGCCTGGGGAAACATCCTGAAACACTCTCCAGGCCCAGAGACAGGCTGGTGAGAAGCATCCGCTGGAAGAGGTGGCCCCTACTGTGTTTATGGGGTGATGGAAGCAGAAGCCAGCCCATCTGCTTGTCTCACTCTCCTTGAGTTTGGACACAGGGCGCCTGCAGATCTTTCTCACTACAGTCATGGCGATGTTGCACCTGTGACTCTGAAAAAAGCTCTGAGCCATGGAAGGTTCTAGATCTGTGCTTTCCAATATGGTAGCCATTTGCCACATGTGACTACCGAACACTTGCAATGTGGTAAATATGAACCTAAAGATGCTGTAAGTTTAACATACATGTGGGATTTTGAAAACTTCATGTAAAAAATGTAAAATATCTCAGTTGTTTTTATGTCAGTTACATGTTGAACTGTTCGGATATATCAGGTTAAATAGAACTTTTTTTTAAAGATTTTATTGATTCATTTGAGAGCAAGAGAGAGAACATGAGCTGGGGGAGGGGTGAAGAGGGGCAGAAGGACAAGCATACTCCCCCGCCTCCCGAGGACCCTGAGATTATGACCTAAGCTGTTGGCAGACACTTAACTGACTGAGCCACCCAGGCGCTCCTAAATAAAATATGTTAATGAAATTAATTTTACCTCTTTCTTTTTACTTCTTAGAATGTGGCTATTAGGAAATGGTAAAAGACTTAGGCATTTTATATCTTTTTGTAGGCAGTGCTGTTCTAGAGCCTGTAATCCCACCTTGAATTTGAGGTCACTTTGGTGCCAAAGGCATCAGAACCACAGAATGTTAGACCCAAAGCGGACTTAGAACTTATCCAGGTTTTCAAGCTGTCCTAGGATGAGCCACAGGGAGCAGGGACACTAATGCGGGGGGGGGGGGTAAAATAAGAGCTCTGGGGCTGAGCTGAAGGAACTCCGAGACCACCCTGCAGGCCACCAACCCCCACTTGAGATGTATTCTTCTATTCCTGAGACTCCACAGTAGGATTTCCCTGAAGAAAGGGCTCTGCTTGGTGTTTTGTTGAGTTGTGGTGTTTTGTTTTAATCCTGGCCCATCATTTTACCTGTAAGGCAATCGGAGGCCCAGAGAATGGAGATGACCTGGCCAAAGCCATGCTTGACCTCAGGACTTGACCTCAACTTCATTTCAAGGTCCAGCCTGGCCTCTACAGGAGACAAAGTGACTGAGCTCTTGGGGAATTAATAAACCCCCTATCTCAACTAAGGCGAGCTGGTCCCCTTTCCAAGCGGTTAGCTTTTTCTCCCCCTACACTCATCCCTCCATTTGTGACCTCAGAAATGCCGCCTGCTCTCTGTCAAAAGGGAGTTCTGGCTAAGCCTGCATGTGCAGATCATTGACACAAACTTTTTTCCTTTATGAAAATACCAAACAGAAATCTCACTGGCACTGGCTTTCCAGCAACGCGTTGCTCTGGGATGGATGGCCTGTTATTATTATGTGTTGCTACATCAAAGACTTAACATTCTCTCTTTTGCCAGGCTGAGCAATCATTTTCTCATTAGAAAATGCTGTGAGACCTACAGCCACTCAATACCAGGAGACTGCGACCCAGTACTGTGAAGGGACCTCCTGGGATCCCAAGAGAAGTGGAGGTAAACACACCCTCTAAACATTTCTAAAGCCCCTCTGACCTGGGTCAGGTCTAACACAAAGGAATTAATCTAACATCCTGAGCATCTTTTAATGGCTTATGACCGTATGGCTCCTGGACAGAACGAGCTCCTTCACATGGCCCAGTGTGTCATACTGTGCCTTACTTACCTTTACAAATTAAACAGGGACTGAACCTACTTTAAAGATCTGGCATTTGGAAAAGTAATGATAACAGGTACAGAGTCTTGTTTCGTTCTGTGAACAGCGCTGCTGTAAGTGATCAGCAAACATTAACTCACTTAAAGCTTCACATTCGCGTTGTAGCTACAAGTAAGTACTACTTTGATTAGCCTTAATTGGAAGATGAGGACACGGAAATACAGACCAGCAAAGAATCTGCCCCGGGTCACACAGCTACAAAGCAGCAGAAGCAACTTTGGAACCCAGACGATCCGACGCCAGAACATCTGCTTTTAACCATGATGTGTGATTTAATTCACTCTCTCTGTGATTTTATAAACTTCTATCGTATCCCCCTCCACCTCCAGACTGCCAGTGTATTTTTAATTGCCTCTTTGTGAGAAAATGCGTTGTTTTTTCCACTGCTTTCTCCTGAACTGCTTGGAGTTCCTTCTGTCCTCACATGGTCTCTCGCTGCTGGATCCTCCACATTTGGGACAGGATCAAAACCTCCACTTTGCTTCCAGAATCCTCCTGATTAGTGCTCTAAACTTGGTCCGTGTTTTGGTCGCCGCTGCAGGCAACAAGGGAAAGCCTAGGACGGTTACCCAGACCTGGACTAGTTCACCATCCCATCCCAGAGCCAAGCACCAGAGCTGGCACTGAGTGGAGCATGAGCTCAGGAAGGTCCTAGGAAATGAAGAAATGAGTGGATGAACGATGGAGCATTCTTCTTATGCATACCCTTGTGCTGTTTTTCCCTAGATGCACCCCCTAGCTCATCTGATGCCTTTGAAACTACTGATCTGAGCTTTCTGCCATAGGGAGAAGCTAAGGCACCTCCAAAGTCCCTAAATCAAGCCCTCTTCTAAATTACTTATGCAGATATCAACCAAATGTCTATCCCCACAGAGCCCCATTGCTTGTGCATGCCTTTGTTGCTTACCATATTCTCCCCCTTCATAGTTTAACTTCAATTTCTTTTTCTCCTGGCTTCTACAAAAATATCAACATCTTTCTCATTACCATCCATCTCATTATGATCCATATCATACTCAAATTTTGCATCTGTCAGCACTCTGCCCTCTGATCATCTTCCATGCTCAGGAAAATTTCACCGTTCATGTTCGCTGAGTTTTTGCAGGAAGAAGGCATGCTCCTTTTTCTCTTTCAACATCTTCCCTTTTGTAGCATTCAAAGGCATCCATTTCCATGTGCTCTTCTCTCAGCCAGGCAATTCGGTCAGTGTTTATTTTCCAGCATGTGACTGATGCTGACGTATAGCATTTTTCAGAAAGAGACATTTCATCCAGACCCGTGCCTGGAAGCCTGCAAATTCTTCATTCTACTGGGAGCGGGTGATGTGTTCTTAAAAACATCCTGTTCCGGTTCTGGACTAGATGGGAAGCAGTGACCTGAGAAGTCCTGTTTCTAGTATCTGTGAAGTTGGCCCACGTTCCCGTGAGGCACCCAGCGTGGGGTGTTCAGTGTTGCCCCTGACTTACATGGTGAATAAAGCCACCACTTTAGACTTACATTCTCAGCTTGCAAGCACCAAGAATGCGAATGTAGCAGAAGAGTCCCCTTCTGCGTCAATTGACTGTCCACTGTGGGCTGAGTACTGAGCCCACTGGAACCCCCGAACACATGATAGATACTCAAATGAATGCAGGTCAGGTCAGGTCAGATCAGAGCAAGTTATTAAGTAAGAGTAAAGTCCCTGCTGAAGATGACTAGATTTGTAGTTCTAGTAGGAATCTTCGAGAAGAAGAAAATGTTATCGATGCCATAAACTTCCAGTTCACAAAACATTTAGAAATTAAAGATGATAAATAGATTGGATCAGAAGGAGGCCACACAGAACTGGAGCTGTGCATCATTCATCAGCCAAAGCAAGGAGCCTGGGACAGATGTGCACAGGGGACCCCTTAAGATGCGTAATTCACAGGGAATTCTTAGCTACCTTCAATGATGCCTTTTGCGATTCCTGTTCCTAGGAACTAGAAAAAGGGATATACTACCTGATCAATTACTATTCTGAACTTTAAATTGGATCAATATCAACAACCAATCCAATGAATTGTTTTCAGTACATTCTTCACAGAACAAAAATCCCAGCAGATTCAGAGTCCCTTTTCCATGCATCATCCCAATCTTTGTGTAATACGTGAGTTCTCCAGAATGCGGTTAAAGAAGTTAGATACTCAGACATTTTGCCCATCAAGATCACCCAGCATATTCCACTGATGGTTAGTTCCAGCCCATCTAGCATTTGGGACTACTTTCCAGAAAGTCAAACTTTTGCTTTCCCACTTCCTGCCCTCCGATCATCAAAATTAGTTGTGGAAGAAGAAAAGACCAAAAGAAGGAAGGAGAGAAAGCAATATATATAAAGCAACATATATATATATATATATATATATATATATATATATATATATATATATATGTTGCATTTTTGACTGCAGGTTGGGAAGTGCATATTTGGGCAGAGAGAGAGAGAGCAAAGAGTGAACAAGCAGAGGAAATGCTGCTGACTCCAGACATTTTCATTTTCACAAGCAAGACAGATGGGAACAGAAGCTGGCCACAGCAAGTGTTTTGAATGCTTTGCAGCGGAACACATGGTGGTCCTGATGCTGCGTCTGGCAGTCCCCAGCAGTCCCCAGCAGATACTGGGGTCCTGCACCTGGGAGGGGAAGGAAGCAGTAGGGCTGTTGGTCAGGTGTGTGTCTCCAGGGGGCAGCTCTAACTCAGGCAGCAACAGTCCGCTCCTGTGCCCTGCTATGGGGCCTCAAGGATGAAAGCATCTAGTCCCCGCCCTCTGGGAAAGCTGAACCAGGGGACATTTCAGAATGTTCAAGTGCATGCCCAGAGCCATTGTAGTTGAACCCAGAGCAACCCCAAAGACAAGTTTCTCTGATCCCGCAGTACGAGGAGCAGACTGTGCCTGTCTCCTGTGAGAGTGCAGAGCTTTTCCCTCCGCATGTGTAAGCTACTGTGATCTTTGCCTCCAGTGATTAATTTCATGTGTCACCTCAGCTGGGCTATGGTGTCAAGATAGCTGGTCAAACATTATTCTGGGTGTTTCCATGACGGCTGTCTTTTAGATAAGACTGACATTTAAACTGATGGACTTTGAATGAAGCAGATTATTCTCCATAATGTGGGTGGGTGGGCCTCATCTAATCCGTTGAAAGCATCAATAGAACAAAGATGACCTCCCCCAGGGAAAACAGAATTCTGCCAGCAGTTGGTCTTTGCACTTCAGCTGCAACATGGGCTCTTCCTAGGTCTCCAGACTGCCAACACATCTTGCATATTTTGGACTTGTGAGCCTTGTTAATCAAATGAGCCAATTCCTTAAAATAAATCTCTTTATTTATGTATACATATGCCCTTTGATTTCATTTCTCTGGACAACCCTGACCAATACATCTTTCTTTCCTTTTATGGGCAAAGCAGAGGAAAGCCTGGGAGATGTACGTTGTGTCATATGTTAACACACCTCCTTTCCTATCCTGAATTACTAAAGACACACTCCATTGAGTGAATCTTCATCTGAGTGTCTTAATGTCCAAGAGTTTAAAACTAGTGAGAGGGTGATAAGGATACACTCAATAAATCTAAGATAGAAAATCTTTTTTAAAAAATTTAATCTAAGATAGGATAACTGATACAGTAGGAAAACAGATGTCCTACCCTAGCCTGCCTCACCCCCCACAATTTATTAGGAAAATGTAGAAAATCCCAATGAGGCTTCTGGCTTTGGATTCTAAAGCAATCTAGAGATCAGAAAGGTAAAAATAATCCTGAGTTATGTTTCTGAGCTCCTTATTTGTGTCCATTTAGCCTGAAGGAAGAAAGACATGAATATGTTTGTTTTCCCCCAAATGCATATTTAATCTTTACCTAAACATCCTGAAATTGGAGCTTGTCAGGAGTTTCCATAGTAAGTACAGATTTCTTTCTCCATTTTCTATCATCTATTAAGAGCCATTTTAAATCACAGAATGAATGCTGCAGTTACTTAATTCTTGTTACTTTTGCTTTTCCAAGGTAATTGACATGCAGTTGGATCACTGTAAAATCTCAGCACAGAGGCCTTGAGTGGACTTCTCAAAATGAAGAGGTCATAGTTCATGAAACCACATCAGAGATGAAAGTGTCCTCTATTTCTGCAGCTGCATAGTGTTTTCAGTTTCTTTGGCTCTTTTTCAGGAATGCGTGAGGAGCTTGACTGCAAATCTCCAACTCTGCTTCATCCTCCCCAGTTTCTAGCAGACCAGAAGCCTGTTCTCTAGACCAGAGCTTCTCTAACTCTATGTTCACACAGATCACTGGGGTTTCTTATAAAAATGCTGGTTTAATAGGTCGGGGGTGGCACCCAAGATTCTACATTTCCTAACGGACTTCCCTGTGATTTTGAAGGGGCTGGCCCAAGAACACACGTCTGGACCCAGACCATCCAATTCAGTAGCCATTAGCCACGTGTGGCTGGCTCTTTAAGCATTTGAATTGGGGCTAGTCTTCATTAACACTGACTCTAAGTGTAAAATACATACCAGGTTTTAAAGATTCAGTCAGAAGAACAAAATATCGCATTAATAATTTCATCTTGATTACATGTTGAAATAACATTTTAGAAATATGGGGTTAGGGGCATGTGGGCGGCTCAGAGGGTTAAGCCTCTGCCCTGGAATCGGGTCATGATCTCGGGGTCGTGGGATAGAGCACCACATCGGGCTCTCTGTTCAGTGGGGAGTCTGTGTCTTCTTCCTCTGCCTCTTTCCCAGCGCATGCTCTCTCTTGCTCTAGTGCGCTCTCTCTCAAATTAAAAAGAAAAAAATCTTTTAAGAAAAGAAATATGAGGTCAAACAAAATATATTACGTTTACTTTCACTTTCTTCACTTGCAATGACTTTTTAAAATGGAGTTACAAGAAAATTTTCAGCTATATAGATTGCTTGCATTTGTGGCTTGCATTAAATATCTGTTGGAGAGCTCTGCTCCCAATCAACAGAGCTGGTGCTAGACGTTTTTATAAGGGAATGAATTCCCTACTCTTTTGGGGTTCGTTTTCACCAGGCACTGAATTCATCTTTTTTTACTTTCTGAGAGAGTGTTTGTTGGGGGTGGGGAGGATGCATAGGGAGAGAGAGAATCCTAAGAAGCCTCAACCCTCAGCATGGAGTCCAACAGGGGGCCCGATCTCAGGACCCCAAGTTCCCAACCTGAGCCAAATTCAAGAGTTGGACATTCAAGCGACTGAGCCACCCAGGCTCCCCCGAATCCATCTATTAATTCATCTCATGGCTCTCAGATCTGATGTTGTGGTGCATGTTACCACATCACTCTCCCTATGCCTTTCAAAAATGGCTTATGCAATAGCTTGGCTGTCTTGGGTCCTATCAATCAGGGTGTGTGCTCTCTGGCAAGATCTAGCCCAAAATGACACAGAGACCTCCCCTCGAAAATTCACTAATGGGGTTCCCCCAAGGTCTGTGACATACGCAGACTCTTCATAAGAGACTAAGTCTCTTAGCAAAAAGAGCACAGGCTTTAGAACCAAGAGACAGTGGAGTTTAATTTGATCACCTTATTAATTAGTTAATCCAATAAGCTACTCTTGGGCCTGTCTTTTAGGTGCTAGGGATTCGTGGTGAGCAGAAGTGACACCTTCTCTGCCCTAAAGAGCTTAAAGTTTAGAAAAGAGTCATTAAGCCAGAAAGCATATGAATAAATAGACCACAAAATACAATTCCAGCATCTCTTGTGTTCGTGTGTGAACATTCCTTATCCCTTCTGAGCCTCGATTTGGTATTTGGAATGGGAATAAAAGCACCTGCTTCCAGGAGTTTGTGAGGATTAGAAACAGCGATGACATTTGAGCAGCCAGCATCGCGCCTGACACAGAGTAGGTGCTCAGTGACCAGCTGCCCACTGGCTAAATCAAAACGAGCGGCCGGATCATATTTATTTGTTGGCTTATTTACATGCTGCCTTATGATGGGTGAGTTTATGTGCCAGCTTCACTGGGATGGGGAAGCCCAGATTGCTGATACGCATTATTTCTGGGTGTGGTTTGTGACCAGTGTTTCCAGAAGAGATTAGCATTTGAACCAGCAGATAGGAAAGAAGATAGCCCTCTTTCTCAGGGGTGGGTATCATCCAATCCATTGAGGATCCAAATGGAATCAAAAGGTGAAAAAGAGCTAATTTCTCTCTTCCCTGGGCTCGCCAACATCAGAGCTTCTGGTTCGCTGGCCTCAGACTCCAGGACTTAGACTAATGACAACCCCTCCTCACCCCCACCCCACCATGGGGTGAGTTCTCAGACTTTTTTTTTTTAATATTTTATTTATTTATTTGACAGAGAGAAACACAGCCAGAGAGGGAACACAAGGAGGGGGAGTGAGAGAGGGAGAAGCAGGCTTCCTGCCGAGCAGGGAGCCCTATGTCGGACTAGATCCTGGGACTCTGGGATTATGACCTGAGCTGAAGGCAGACGTTTAATAACTGAGCCACCCAGGTGCCCTGAGTTCTCAGAGTGTTTAACTTGGACTAAATTATATCATATCACCAACTTTCTTGGGTCTCCAGCTTACACTTTGTGGGACTGCTACACCTTCATAGCCCTGTGTGCTAATTCCTATAACAAATCTCCTCTTTGATATATCTAAATATGTCCCATTGGTTCTGTGTCTCCAAAAAAGCTCTGGCTATAACACTGCCTTACCCACAGAGCATTTTCAGGGGGTGGTGGGTGAACTCAACTCAAACTTCTTGACATGTCCTAAATCAATTCTTGGCACATAAGAAACATTCGATAAACATTTCTGGGATCAAACTACCAGGAACAGACCACTTGCAAGAACCCTAGCACAAACCTCCTCATTTGCAGAAGATGCTAGAAGCCAGGGTTGATGCAACTTACCCAGGAACACACTTTCAGTAATCCCTCTGGGAAAGAAGACACTGGTCCTATCTGCTAGGCACCTGTGAATGGACACAGGTTTGGGGAAGAGCAGTTGGAGAAGTGAGGGGGCACCTGGAAGAAGGAGGACAATAAGGAGCAGGCCGCAGAGAGGCAGGGAGGTGGAGACCTAGGAGCCTTGGAGGTGAGGAAGTAGATACAATGTCAAGGATTCCTCTTTCAGGGGCGCCTGGGTGGCTCAGTCATTAAGCATCTGCCTTCGGCTCAGGTCATGATCCCAGAGTCCGGGGATCAAGCCCTGCATTGGGCTCCCTGCTCAGTGGGAACTTGCTTCTCTCTCTCCGACTCCCCCTGCTTGTGTTCCCTCTCTTGCTGTGTTTCTCTCTGTCAAACAAACAAACAAACAAACAAACAAATTAGAATTCCTCTTTCAGAAAGTTTGGTGCTTAAGGAAAGGAGGGAGCCAAGCTCCATGGACAAAGAACTAGCCACTGGGGTGGGGGGGACTTCTGTTTTGTTTTGGAATTGGAAATGTGAGCGCAGTCGAGGCTGACCTGAGTTGCTGTTTGAAGTGAGGTGCAGGTGGTACAAGAGAGGGAGAGCTGCTCTGAGCCCTAAGCCCAGGCAGAAGGAGGATGGGCGAATGGGTTGGCAGAACAAGGGTGATCAGCGGCTTTAGAAAGTAAGGGGGTGCCTTGGCTTCTGAGAGGAGAAGGGAATATGACAAACACTCAGTTCTATACTGAGGGGAGACAAAGACTATTTAGGAAGTGAAGAAGGAGGCAGGACACTCTGGCGAAGTGAAGAGGGCATCAAATGCTGGTGTTCTACCTGGACTTCCAGCCCAGCCTCTTCTGAACTTACAACCCAAATCTAAGGTCCTCAAGGTCAGTTCCATGGACCAGTGCTGGACCACACACTGTATGTTGTTGGTCTAAATTCAGAGAAAGAGTTTTGTGTCTGAATGCAAATAAACAACATTGTTAAATCACTGTTTCATTCAACTGAATGTTTTCCTCTGTCTGAAGGGAGCAGAGCATTAATTTACCTTCCTGCTGGGCTCCTTTTCTCATTGCAGTACACAGAGAAGGCATCGTTGGGTAACACCGATCTGTATAGTCTCCTACTGACAAGTCAGCCTCAATACCCCACAGATACCTCTCACCAAACTGAATTCGTCACCTTAGCTCCCAAACCTGCTCCTGTTCCTTTGTTGTCTTCCTCAGTAAGTCGGTGTCTCCGGAGCTCTGACCAGGTCTCCAAGCCAGAAATATCGGGGATGGTACTTTATCTCACACCCCCTTCTCCAGTCTTGACCAGTCATCCATCAGTCCTGTGGATACTCGCCCCTACATATAGCTCTCAAGTCTACCCTTCTCTCCATCATCTTTCTCTCTTAAATGAATGACATCAAGGCAGAAAGGGACAACTAAGCTGACCACGTACTGAGCAGTGGTAATAGACATGGGGTCATGACATGCGGCCTGACTGTGGTCAAGATGGTCTCAGAGCCGAGACTGTACTAAGCCTGTAGATGGAGTCACAGAACTCCACCAATAGAGGTGGGGACTGGAAGCAGTCAGGCCATTCCTGAAAAGCTCCCACGGGCTGTGGCTTCTCTCACTGAATCTGGTTACATTTATAGAAGGTCTCCTGCATCCAATCAAAAACAGCTTTGGCCAAGAGCATCTTTCACATCGAAACTCCTGTCCCTATGCATGTTGTCAGCTACTTTTCATTTCTAGGCTTCCTGGTTTCACTCTCTTCCAACACAAATGCCACTCTCCTCCCAACCCCTACCAATACCACTACCATTCTGGCTTTTGCCCTTGTCTTAGACTGTGTCACTTAAAATCTCATAGTTTCTTTTACATCCCTGTAATGTAGGACTTGTAGAATCTGGCCCCAGATTCCAACATAGATGGAAAGACCCAGGTCTGACATTCTACCCTGGTCTTTAGGACTTTGCTTTCTATGTGTGGTGTTGTCACTTGATGCCAAAAGAAAGATAGGTAGGACAGAAAAGGGGTGGGGGGAAACTAGCACAACCATTTGGAGCCAAACAATAGAATATAGTTGGAAACTCCCTTCTTGATTTGGCTGAAGGGCCACAGCTATATTTGGCTGGCCCCTGATTGACATAATTATTATTGCCAGAAAGTAATTTTAGAAAGACCTTAAAAGGAGGACATGGGTGATTAAAGTTCTAATAATAACATTTCTAAAAAGTCTGGGCTAATGAATCTGTAACTCAGGTAAAAGTAAAGAGGCTTCAGGTGTTCAGGGATTAGTACCTGGGACTGAATTTGGGAAAAAAATTTCTGCTGGGGAGTCAAGTAGGTCAGGGATAGATCACATGTTCCTAAGAAGTCATGTGGGTACAAAGAGAGATGTTTCACAAAGCAAATAATATTTTAAATCCATTCACTGAGCATCCCTGATGTCAAGACGCCATACCAGCCCCTTTGTGGGATTTCCCTACATGCTACTAGGGCTGGTCCGAACATTAGCCTAGGCATTCTGGATCCCTATGGCCAGTGTCTAATTGGCTGATGCCCTACCAGCTGTTAAATATTTTGAATGTCACCCTTGGATATAAGGCAAACTTTCTGTCCTAAAATAGCTTACAGTTTACAGGACGAGATATGCCCACGGGTAACTTACAGTGAAATGCTGTCTCCTAATAATGGTTACAATTTTATTTTGTGTTGTACTTTACAATGTGATTTCAGATTCTTTATCACATTTGAACTTCACAACAGCTCCGAGGTGCACGTTCCTAATATCATTTTTCAGATAAGGAAGCGTGAAGTTCAAGAAAGGAGGCAGCCTTTCACATGTCACACGGCAACAGCTCATTCTAGCTCAACATCTGATCTTTCCCTCCCATCTTACCCCCAGAATCCATGGCCTCCCTACTTAGAACAGATTCATGAAAACAAACAATTGTTTATTTCATGAATTATGTCTTGATTTCTAAATACAGATCTTTATACTCAATAACCACATGAAGATCAGCTTTGTAAGTCATCCTGATAGAAAGTTGAAGAAGTTTCATTCTGGGGCATGTGAGTGGCTCAGTCTGTTAAGCGTCCACCTTCAGCTCAGATCATGGTCTTGGGGTCCTGGGATCGAGTCTCACGTTAGGCTCCCTGCTCGGTGGGCAGCCTGATTCTGCCTCTCCCTCTGTGTGTGCTCTCTTTCTCAAATCAATAAAATCTTAAAAAAAAATAATAAAATAAATAAAGAGCCTCATTCTGAGAAACACGCTGCCACAAAGCTCAGGTCACACACATTCAGGAAGCACAGACTGTCTTCGGGGACCTCAGCTAAGCAGTTCCGTGTAAAATAAACAAACGCAAAACAAAACCAAAAAGCAAGGGTAGTGAGAGAGTGGTTTGCAGAAGAAAGAACAAAACAAAATAAGCAAGTGAGCAAACAAAACCACAAGAGCCTTAAAGATTGAAAAAAAAAAAGTGCCCATTTATCTGAGGACCAGACCCACTCCCATGAACTAAATTCAGTAGCTCCACACAGAACCGTAGTAGGTGTTCTTCATCTCAGCCTGGAAGAGAAGAAGTTAGATTCTGGAAAAGAGTGCTGATGCCTGCAGAAATAAGCTTCAGTTTTCTGGGACCTCGTTCATGCAGAGTATCTCATTCTCCAAGGGCCCCAGATGTGTGTGGGCACTTTGAAAACCCCTCAGGCATTGATAGAAATGGTCACGAACAGCATGGCAGTCGACTACAAGGAGAAAAACAAAATATCTCCCGAGTGAGTGATGCCTGCAGTGCACATAACGGCTTGTCCAATGCCCACAATTCAGTAGGATGACAGATCCAGACCCTCCAAGCAGACCCCCTGGCCAATTCGCTGCTTGCCTTCTGTATCTGGCATGCATTTTAGCAGCAGCCCATTCATACTCATCCCCTGGAATGATTTGTTTTATGAAACCTTACAGAAATACTCCATAAGGATGGAAAGGAAACTTAGAAATTATTTAATGCACCCCCTCCTTTTTTCAGAAAAGGAATGTGGAATTTACAAAAGTGAAAGGACTTATTCAAACTCACCAAAGAGGTGTCGCAAAATTAATATTAAAGACTATTATTTCTGGTTGTCTTGACTAGATGTTCATTAATTGCAGTGTTTGGAATAGCCTTACTATCAAACGACTCATAGAGCCAGTAACTGCACTAGGTATTAGAGTGTCAGTCACGGAAATTAGGCCACATTATTCGTACCTGCTCACTGGAACATCCTGCTCTCTATATGAGGTGAATTTCTGAAAAGCTGGACATAAGTAAACTTTTGACTAGTGAGATCCTATTTTGCACATACTCGGGGACCTCTCTGGTGCATCTTTGAAGGGTCTCAAGAATCAACTTTGGCTACGAAGCAAGGTGGCTTCTTCCAGTGACTATTTGCTGCCCAAGCCATTCTTTTGACAGTCCTGACCGTGCTTTTATTCACGGGTGGGTGTCCCATCATCACCAGCATGAGTGGGTGCATTTTGGTCACTGATTCATTTACTGGGTCACCCGAGGCACCCAAATGAAACCTTGCCGGGGGGGGGAGGGGTGGCATTTGTCTATGTTGTTCGGTCCTTAATGCCCAGGACTTAGGCTTTTGGCCTGGAACACAGGAGGGCCGCAACACAGGTCTAATGACTGAACAAAGAAATTAATTTTCAGAAAGGGAATTTCTAGCCCTGGCTCACCTCTGTCACAATATCCCCCTCCACAGATACTACTCCTGCCTCTGAGGAGAAATACCACCATCACCCTGCTGTCCTGGCCCCTCAGACAAGATGGCTTTGCTTCTCCATCTCCTGACCTAAGCAATCAGCCCACAAGCTCAGCAGGTTTGAGGTATGGGTCCCAGCTCCTGGGACCATCCTCTAGGTCTTCCTGGAGTGTGTTCTTCTTTGTGATGTAAGCCACCTTATGAAGGACCACCTCTCATCTCAGGGAGAACATCCCCATCCACCACTAAGGAGTTAAAGCACCCTTCCATGGGGGCAGGGAACAGAGCGACCCACCATGGGCAGGTGCAGCTCAGTGTCTTGTGGCCCCTGTGAAGTCAGAAATGCCCCTACCCGGGTGAAAGCCACCCAGAGTTACAGGGAGTATCACAGTCACTTGTGGAGATAGATTGACATGACAGTTAAGAACGTGGCCTTGGGAATCAACTGACTCCAGGTCAAGTCTGACAACTTCTGCTTTCTGTGCAACTTTGGGCAAGTTACTTAATTTCCTTACTACTCAGTTTTCTTATTTCTCAAAGCAGGAAAATACCAAAACATATCTCATAAGGTAGAAGTGCAAAGTAAATGGGAAACATGGCTCCATGGGTGGTATGTGTTATAAATGCTTAATACAATTTTTTATTGTACAAGAGAGGAAAAAAATAAACGGTGTTATTTCCAGAAGACGGCGATGCAAATTGGAGACGTTGAGGGAGGGTCAGATGCTCCATATGAGAAGCAAACAGGCTCTGGGGATAGATTTGGGATGGGGTTGGACTGGACAAGATGGTGACAAAGAGAGGACAGAGAGTCTAGCCAGGTTTGGAGGGGTAGAGGAAGAGCGATTGGAGCAGAAGAGGAGAATGTCCTCTAAGCTTCTCAGGAAAGAGGTATTTGGGGAAGTCTGCATGTCTTAAGCAACTTTCCCGACCAGCCTTCCCATCCCCTAGGCAGGGGTATGTCTCTCAGACTATGAGAACATACAGCCTTCCTCTTGTTTTGTAATCTCAGAATTTATCATCTCTGGGATGGAAACTCTGTGCCGTTAACTATTCTACTGTCTTGCTCCTTGGTGTATCCCAGTGTCTGGCATAGTCCCTCCAAGAGGGCACACCTGACTTCAGGTAAAGATGCCCAGGGTCTCTTACCTGCTTCTGCCAAAGATGGATCTGCAAATCCCTGACTTAGAAACAATTATTGAAGAGGTACAAGTGGTTCCTGCCTTCCCTTGCTGCCCTTGCTATGAACACAACAGCAAGAGAAATAAATAAAAGTTAAATGTTTATTTTACTCAACTTCAGTTCATTTTGGGTGTCAGCCTCCAGTTCACTTGTCCACTTGACGGTGTGCCTGGCTTGGCAAGAGAAAACAGGAAAAGAGTGAAGACTGACACTGGCCCTCTCAGGTTTCCAAGTCCCAGTCACTCTCTGGTGACTCAGGTAGTGTATATCTCATCAAGGGACTATCTGAGCAGACAGAGGGCAGGCGGAGAGACCCAGCTTCTTGCTGCTCCCCCACTCAGCCCCGGGCCATCTGTTGTGCTTCTGTGAGCCCAGTTTCCTGCATCACTCTGACCACAAACACAAGGTTCTACCTCTAGGACACATGCCCAGGATCACATGCACTTCTCAGAATGTAGGTCCAGCTCTCCCCCTCAAGCCCTTGCCCCATGGAGGCTGCATTCCTACACCAGGGCTTTGGCTCTGGCCTCTTATCTCTCAGTCCTTCTTCTGTCAACTCCTGGTCTCTCCTAGCCCTACACTGAGCTCTGCTCCTAACAGTAATGATACCAAGGCAATAACAGCTAACAATTTTTGAGCATTTACAGTATGCAGCCATAGTGTTGCATGAGTGCTATCCTCACATAGCTTCATTCAATCTTCATAATAATCCTGAGAGACATTAGAACCATATGTTATCATTTCATAGATTACAACACTGAGTCTCAGAGAGGTTGAATAACTTACCCAGGGTCTGGGAATGGTGCAACCAGCCCTCAGCCCAGATAACCAGTCTCCCTGCATCCTTTCTTTCCTCCTTTCCCCAGATTTCCCCCTTACTGAGCCCTTCTTTAAAAGAAGAGAGTCTCGGGGTGCCTGGGTGGCTTAGTCGATTAAGTGTCATGATCTCGGAGTCATGGGATCGAGCCCTGCATCGGTCTTTGTGCTGGGCTTGGGTCCGGCTTGAGAGTCTTTCTCTCTCTCCCCCTCTCTAAAAACTACAGATTGGTTGATTGATTGATTGATTGATTAAAGAAGAGGGTCTCAATCAATCACTCCCTTGTTAAAACAACTTCAGTGTTGTCTCCACCCTTAGAAGAAAGCCCTCATTCTTCATCTGCGG
Source organism: Spilogale gracilis (assembly GCA_004023965.1). Classification (NCBI taxonomy): domain Eukaryota; kingdom Metazoa; phylum Chordata; class Mammalia; order Carnivora; family Mephitidae; genus Spilogale; species Spilogale gracilis. Next base: position 19,844 of record PITA01004070.1, read on the forward strand.
CAAGGTGCTACAAGGTCTGTCCTAGCTCATTGCAGTCTCAATTGTGTCCCTTTCTCTTCTGTCACTGAATTCCAGCCCCGTCAGTTCCCAGAGGAACCCGACCTCTTCCCAGTCTTAACACATTTCAGCTTGCCATTTCTCCTCCTGAGGGCTCTTCCCCAGCTCTTTGCATTTCTGACTCCACCGCTTCCTTCATGTCTGAGCTGAAAGGTCACCTCACTAGCAGATTTTCTAAACAGAGTGCTCCTGTTTGGCGTCAGAGCACCCTGTTCATGGTCTTCACGGTGAATAAGATTTTGAAGTCAGGTGTTGACTTGTTGATAATCTGTGCTGTTTTCTTCTACTGGCATGGGTTTTTGATGAGGGCATGAGGGCCAGGACTCTGTCTCATTTATCATTGAACACACAGCTCTCTACATATTAGGTGTTCAGTCAATAATTGTTGAATGACTGACTTGTCTGACTCAGAAGTAGATTTGCCATGAAGCCAATAAATCTTTGGGTCTCCCATTTCTTAAAGGTCATAGGATTATGTCCAGATGGTCTCATATTTTTGAAAAATTTGCAAAGTGATGTATTGAAGCTACAATTATTTCAAACCACAGAGGTGTTTTTCTGTGGTTCCAAATACCTCCATGTATAGTTAAGACACTACTAGCTGTTCCAAAGCAAGACTGATTTCCAGGAATATTTCCACTGCCCAGTGTGTGAGCTCACTTGCTGTTATGATACAAATAGGCAAGGCTGTGGCATCACAAATATGTGGGTGTGAAGAAACCGGGCTTGAAATGCATGGCACCAGATGGAAGTCTGGGAAGTTCTTCCAAATCTCACAGCTCATTTATGAAACATCAATAGAGTTTTCCCAATTTTGATAATGATCCTACAAATGTATGGGACCTTGAAGAATGAGTAACACATCTGAAAGAAACTTCTCTGAGCCATCATGAGAAAAAAACAAAGTTCCTGGAATCAGGGACTCATGGCACTGCACACTTTACAGCAAAGACTGAACTTTAATGCACACACGCTTTTAAAAACCATTTCGGAGGTCAGGAGATCTTAGGATGGAAGGCAGAACATGACAAAATAATCTAACTGCATTAAAAAAATGTGTGAAACAAACATCCTGAAAGGTATGGGGCAAAAAGGTGCAGACCTAAGAAACTTTGGAAATTAGTGGAGTCTGCAGGACTCATGACCAAATGAAGCCCCACATCAGCGCTATACTCTAGTTGATTAAGTTGTGTCCCACAGGGGGTAAGGGTTAACAATTCTTACACTACTGTACATGTCTACCTGGAACTGGTTAAGTAAGCAAAAGACAGTAGATAGCACATGCTGCCTTCCTCACTGTTGATGTCGGAGGTTACAGGTGAGCATGGAGGATGGAGAATGGTGATCCACAAGACAACAGTTTAGGGTTGCAGACATCGGTACAAACTGATGTTCTGCTTAATACAGATGGTTATATACAGAAATATTCATATATATGTGTGTATATATGCTGGTGTGTATATCTATTTCCTCATTTTGTCAGTTGAGAGCCTAGAGCAACTGCATGGTATTAGCAATAAATACACCTGACACTTGCAATCTTAGTTTCTAATACCATTCTCCAAGAAAAAGGAGCCAGAGCTCCTTCTAGGACTGGGGAGTAAAATATACAAGAGGATCCTGGAGCATCCTATAATGCGAGAGAGTAACAAAAAGTAGTTAATCATATTCATAATCACAACCATAATGACAGGGGTATTTCAAAGAGACATAGGAGCCAATGAAAGAGCTTCTAATGGTTCAAGTGGAAACAATTTGAGCAACAAAGTAAATAAAATAGTATTGCACTGTAATCCCAAGTTGAAATAAATACCATATATTTATAATGATACAAATAAATGATTGGATACATCAGTGGGGGAGGAGAGAGAAATTTTTCATGCCGAAGATTTCAAAATAATTTATGTAGATGTTCTGCCCTCGAGGTGGAAGGTAACTCCCTGCTTCTTCTTCTTCTCTCTCTCCCTCTCTCTTTCAAGTGTTCCACACTCAGCATGGAGCCCAGTGTGGGGCTTGAACTCATGACCCTGAGATCAAGAGCTGAACAGAGATCAAGACTCAGATGCTTAAGCAACTGAGTGACCCAGCTGCCCTATAACTCTCTGCTTCTTAAGTAAGGGCCACAAATAGTGATTTTTTTCAAAGAGGGCAGAATGAGGAGAGGGAGGGAGAGGGAGGGATGATGCATACATTCGACAATGCGTGATGAAAATAACACTTTATCTCTGTGGTTTTCCTCCCCAAAACCTATAACCTCTTTCTAATTATGAGACAAACATTAGGTAAAACCCAGTGAAAGGACATTCTAGAAAACCACTCATCAGTCCCCCTCAAAACTGGTCAAAAACAAAGAAAGTTTGAGACACTCAACAGCCCAGAGTAACTTAAGGAGACCTGATGACCACAGGCAATGTGGTGTCCTCGATGGGATCCTGGAACAGAAAAAGAATACTTGGCAAAAACTGAAGACATCTGAGTAACGTATTGACTTTAGTTAACAACAATGTATCAATATTCCTTCATTAATTGTAGCAAATGTACCACATTAATGTCAGAGGCTAGTAAGAGGGGGAACTAACTGGGTATGGTGTCTATGGGAATATTGTCTTCATAACTTTTTTGCAAATCTAAAGCCGTTTTTAAAAATAAAGTTTATCCATTTTTTAAAATAAAGTTTATTTTTCAGGCGTCTGGGTGGCTCAGTGGGTTAAAGCCTCTACCTTCCGTTGAGGTCATGATCTCAGGCTTCTGGGAACGAGGCCCGCATCGGACTCTCTGCTCAGCAGGGAGCCTGCTTCGTCCTCTCTCTCTGCCTGCCTCTCTGCCTACTTGTGATCTCTCTATCAAATAAATAAATAAAATCTTTAAAAAATAAAAAAAAACATTTTAAAAATAAAGTTTATTTTTAAAAATTTGATCCAACATGTTAGAGGTAAGACTGAATTATCTTTCTACTCTACAGAAAATAGTTTTGCAAAATCATTGTAATATGAGAAGGTATCAAGGAATAGGTAGTCAAAACACATAAAAAGAAAGCATTTTAGGGGTGCCTGGGTGGCTCAGTTGGTTAGGTGATTGCCTTCAGCTCAGGTCATGATCCTGGATTCCCGGCATCGAGCCCCGCATTGGGCTGCCTGCTCTCCAGGAAGCCTGCTTCTCCCTCTCTCACTCCCCCTGCTTGTGTTCCCTCTCTAGCTGTGTTTCTCTCTGTCAAATAAATAAATAAAAATCTTAAAAAAAAAAAAGAAAGAAAGCATTTTAGAGATGTATCAAGCAATTTGCTTTGGTGGTCATAGAGTTGAGTCAAGTTGTGAAATTGCATTATTTTTCTATTTTGTAAAATTTGTGAACTACCAACTTTTCCAGTTATGTAATGCAATATGGTTTTCTCATTCTAAATGAAGTCACTTGTGTACTTAACTTCGCATGTTCAATTTTACACTGTTTTTCTTAAATTGGATCCCCAAATTGTGTAAGCTTCAAGTCCCACAAACGTGGAGGTGCCACGCCTGACTCAGCTGTTGTTCCTGACCCTTATTCTGGGTTAGTGGTTCTGCCCACAGTCTTAGCTCAGGTGTTTGGGGACTGCCCAAACCACTCACTTGCCAACTGCCCCCTTGCCTTCTAGAACCTCCCATCTCCACCTGTTGGCAACTCTAACTTACTATCTTTTGGTAATTGTTTACTCCTACTCTATAGTATTTCCCATACCACAGGGACAGTCCTCTTTTATACCAAACTGCATTGTTCTTTTTAAAAAAATCATAGTGCTTTCTCTTCTTCGTCCTTCACCTCTTCCTCCTCCTCCTCCTTCTTCTTTTCTTCTACTACTACTACTACTACTACTACTACTACTACTACTACTACTGTATTGAGGTATAATCAAGCAAAAGCTAGACATATTTGATGTCTATAACTCAATGAATTTAGGGATACATACCCATTCACAAAACCATCACCACCATCACGACCATAGAAATAACCGTTACCTCCCAAAGTTTCCCTGTGTACTTTATTGTCACTTGCCATGTGTGTGTGACAAGAGAACAATGTAAGATCTATCCTCTTAGAAAGTTCCCAGTATGCAATCGAGTATCATTAGCTACAGGCACTATGCTGTAGAGAAGACCTCTAGAACTTCTCTTGGAAAAACCTGCAGCAGTGTCACCTCCCCCATTCGTGTGTGGCTTCTATGGACTCCTCTCCATCCAGGTGACTCTGACCTCCCCACCTCCGCATCCCACACCCATCACCACTGTAACAGCTCATGCTCTTTCCCAGCCTTGGAGTGCAGTTGTTTCTCCAACTACCTTTACCTATTCCTTCCCACCAGAACTCTACTGTGTTGTCGACAATCAAGGCTCTCTTTTTTATTTTTAAAGATTATTTATTTATTTGAGAGAAAGCATGAGGAGTGGGGAGGGGGGAAGAGGGAGAAGCAGACTCCTGGCTGAGCAGGGAGCCCAGGGCAGGACTCAATCCCAGGACCCTGGGATCATGACCTGAGCCAAAGGCAGATGCTTGACTGCCTGAGCCACCCAGGTGACCCACCAGGACTACTTTCTACACAAGTTCCATCATTTTCTTCATTATCATATTCTTCCTTTTGGAACAGAATTAGGTTTTTCAAAATAGTTTGAAATGTCATTTTCTCATCCTCCTAAAAGATTTGAAGAAATGAAAATAAATAGGTATTCCTTCTCAAAGCATATGATGTCAGCTACTCTTTGACCCTCTGGCTGATGTCCCTTCGGTAGCTTTTGATCTCCTAGTCGTCGAGTTTCTGGTCCTCATTAGGGGAGGCAGCATAGAATAGATTTCCATGATACTATCACCTCGGACTTCTAATTTGTATCTGTATCCCATCCTTTACTTTTCAACACTCACATTTGCAGATTTGCACATTCTTTACTGATTGTGTGTTTTTTTTAATCCATGGTCATAGTTCTTGACCTTCTTTCATTTCACTCAGTAGAAATGTGTGTCTATGTGTGTGTGTGCATGTGTGTCTGTGCAAACACATGGGGCTTTCCACATCATCCCCAAAAGAAAAGTCCATTTCCTTTTTCTGCACAGCTCACGAGTATAAAAGTAAATAAAATTGTCCTGGGAGGACACTGGAAGAATTTTCTAAGGTAAAACATGGGTGTTATTGCAGTTTGGGTGTTGCTTTTCAGGTAGAAGCATTGGTTGCAGACCCTGAAGCTTGAGCAGGTACCAACAAGTGGAACAGATGTTTTCACAGGGGAAAACCAGGATGGATATCCAATTATCAAATATTCTGTTAAAGTTTTGCCTTGTTTTGTTTTGCTTTTTTGGCAAAATCATTGCTCCCTCTGTGAGTCCTGACATGCTACTGGGCAAAACAAGAACAAAATTTACTGGTTAATTAAGCCTATGTGAATATTAACTACTCCTGAAAACAGCCAAACCAGTCATGTCACTCAATTGTTTATGAGAGTGGACAGGAGGAAACAAGCACAGGGACCATGATGGAGTCCATGGTCCATGCATTGTGGCCTCGCCATGCATGGTGACCTCATCACACACAGGCCTCCCTGCCTACATTCACTCTAGCCACGCTGGGCTTCTCTCACTATGTAAGATGAGCCTTCACACCTTCAGTCCTCTTTCTGCAACCCTCTTCTTCCCAGTGATGTTAAGTCCCATTGTTCTGCATTGGATCCTAACCTTTTGTTCACATTTCTTATCTCAAAGTGATTATTTGATTAGCATTTGTTTCCCTCACCAGATGATAAATTTCAAGAAAGCAGGACCGTAACTGCTTTTTACCATCATTGTTTTTCTCTTGCAGAGATCTTGGCATATCCTAAAACTTCAAGTATTTTCGGACTAAATGAATTGTTACTACTAATAATAATCAATTGTATGCTGGCTTTCATTGGATTTTATGTTTAATTTGGGTCAATTAATCATCATATTCATCATTGCCATTTTAATGCTATTATTATTAAGCATTTTCTAGACATGTTGCAAAGGGCTTTTCATAAATCAGCTCTATGAATCCTCATAAACGTCATAACAACCCAACCATAATGGTAACATCTCTTGCCATGACCATGTTAGACATGAGGAAAACGGAATTACGGAAGGCTATCAACCGGCCCAAGTTCACATAGTAAGTGGTTAAACCATTAAGGGATCAAGCATTTAGTTTTGAAATTTCCTGAGACTTATTTTTGTGGCCCAGGATATGGTCTATTTTGGTAAGTGCTCCATTGGCACTTGAAAAGTATGCATATTCTGAAGATGTTGGCTGTCTTGTTCTTTAGCTGTCAGTGAGGTCAAGTTAGTTGATGCTACTTTACAGATCTTAGATATCATTACTGAATTTCTATGTGCAGTCTATCAATTACTGAGAGCCAGACCATATGCATAGTCTATCAATTACTGTAAGTTCCAGCTTTACGCATCAAACTTGGCTAGGCTCCAGTATCCCCACTATTTAATCACACAGTAATCTAGATGCTTCTGTGAAGATGTTTTGTAGATAGGGTTAACATCTTCAACTCTTCGACTTTAAGTAAAAGATATTTATCTTCAGCAATGGGAGTGGGTCTCTATCAGCCAGTTGAAAGGCTTTAAGAGCAAGACTCCGACATCAAGTCCTACTTGAGTTTCTCGCCTGCTGACCTATCCTATTGATTTCAGACTTGACAGCCCCCATAGCCGCATAAGTCAATTTCTTGAAATAAACCTCTTTATACACCTGCATGTGTACACACATTCTCTTTCTTTAAAGACTCCTGACTGATGTAGTGTGTGTTAAAATCTCTAGCATGATGGATTTTTCTATTTTTTCCTTTAATTATACCAATTTTTGCTCCATATAGCTTAACAGTTCTATTGTTAATTACATTCATATTTAAATTGTTACTTCTTCCTGATGAATTTCCCTTTCATTATTGTGCAATCTTTCTCTTTAACATTAGTGCTTGGTCTGAAATCTACTTTGCCCGGTTATTAATATAGACACAATTTTTTATGCCTCTGTTTGTACTGTATACTTCTTTGCATTTAAATAGCATATAAGCAGGTATTGCTTTTTCTGTTCAGTCTGGAAATAACTCTTAATTGTAGTGTTCAATTCATTTACATCAAATGAAATTATTGATATGGTTGCGTTTAATCTACTATTTTGCTATTTGATTTCCATTTTTCTTTCTGTTTTTTATTCCTATGTTTCTCTATTTTTTTAAACTTGTTTTGGATTAATTGAGAAATTTCAGTAGTCTATTTCATTTCCTACATTAACTTCTTAGTATATGTGTCAGCTTTTGTTTATTTGAACAAAATATCCTCATTTTATATCCTCCTCTTTGAATGATATTTTTCTTCAGTATTTAGAAATCTTGGTTGATAGGCTTTTTATTTTCCTTGTAGCAATTTAAAGACATTATTCCAGTGCCTTCTGGCCCCCATTGTTTCTAATGAGAAGTAGTCTAAATTTCTTATTTTCTCTTGTATAAAACATGTCTTCTTCTTTTTTTTTTTTTAATCTAATGGACTTTAATTTTTAGAGTGGATTTTGGTTAACAGAAAAATGAGCAGATAGTACAGAGAGTTCTGGTATATTTTTTCCTCCCCTGGCCACAATTTCCCCATTATTGATATCTTACATTGGTGTGACACATCATTACAGTTGATGAATCAATGTTGACACATTATTATTAACTAAAGTCCACAACTGGGGTGCCTGTGTGGCTCAGTTGTTAGGTGTCTGCCTTCTGCTCAGTCCTTAGGCGTCTGCTTCGACTCATGATCCCAAAGTCCTGGGATTGAGCCCCACATCAGGTTCCATGTTCAGCAGAAAACCTGCTTCTCCCTCTCTCACTTCCCCTCTTCGTGTTTCCTCTCTAGCTGTCAAATAAATAAATAAAATCTTTGAAAAATAATAAAATAAAATAAAGTCCATAGTTGATGTTAAGATTCACTCTTTGTGTTGGAAATTCCATGTGTCTTAAAAAATGCACGATGTCCTGTGTCCTCTGTTACAATACCATATAGAATAGGTTCACTGACTTAAAAATCCTGTGTTCCATCCATCCATCCTTTCTTATCTTCCCTCAAACCCTTGACAATCACTCATCTTTTTTATTGTCTCTATAGTTTTACATTTTCCAGGACAATCATATAGTATGCCATCTTTTCGGACTGATTTCTTTAAGCAATATGCATTCAAGTTTCCTCCATATCTTTGCAGAGCTTGATATCTCTGTTTTCTTTTTTTCTGTTTGCTTTGAAGATTTTCTCTTTAGTTTTGGCTTGCAACAGTGTGACTTGATGTATCTGGATGTGGTTTTCTTTGTATTAATTTGACGTAAGTTTTCTCAAACTTCTAAGATTTCTAAGTGATGTTTCTCTTCAAATGTGCACATTTTCCAGCCACTTTTTCTTAAAATAGGTTTTTTTCTGCTTCCTTATCACTTCTGTCTCCTTCTGAAACTGCAATTACATGTCTTTTATCATATTTGATATTGTCTTATGGGTTCTGGGCTCTGTTCATTCTTTCACTGTTTCTCCCCTTTTGTTATGCTGACTGAATAATTTCTATCTGTATTTCTTCAAGTCAGTCCCTTTTTTCTATTATCTCTAATCTCCTGTTAAGACCTTTAGGTAATTTTTATTTCAATTATTTTATTTTTCAGCTCTAATTTATTTTTTTTATTTTATAGTTCTTTTCTTGGCTAATATTTTCTATTTACTCATTAAGACATACTTTCCTTTAATTCTTGGTATGTTTTAAGTAAAAGCTTTAGAGTATTTGACTGGCAAATCCAACATCTGGACCATCCCGATGTCAGTTTCTACTGACATCTTTTCTTGACCATAGATCACATTTTCCTGTTTCCTTTCATGTTTAGTACTTTTTATTGTCTACCAGACATTGTTAATTATCTATTGTAGAGGCTCTGGATTCTTTTAATGTCCTAAGTGTTGAGCTTTTTTCTGGCAGGCATTCAGTCATGACGTAATCACTTTGAACTTGTTTAGGCTTTATTTTAGGCTTTGTTAGGGAAGGTCTATGGAGAGATCAAGATGTTTCCCAAACTTTTTTGGTTTGATATATTTCAAACTGCTCACTCTGTTTCCCATGCCTATCTTTTCAAGGCTTGATTTTAAGATGCATACAGGTAATATAGAGTAGATCTTAGTCTAAGGTGTGTTCCTTACCTCTAATGTGTTTTTCCTAGTATCTCAGCTAGGTATCTTGGGAAGACAGAAAGCAAGGCCTAAGCTGGCACTCTACTATCCATTATCCACCGGCAGGGCTAGACTTCAAGAATACCTGTTCTGCTTACCACCCTACATCAGCTACTATCTGATAAGTCTCCTTTGGTCTCTTTTTGTGCAAGCTCATCCCATTCTTCACTCAAGAACTCATGGGAAACCCACAAATAGAGTATGACCCTCTCTTCACAGCTTTCTTCTCCCTTGTGTCCTGTCCCACAGATTCTAACCCCTTGAACAGCTTCAGATGCTGATCGTTAGCTGAACAAGTCCTATGCACTCTTCTTTTACTCCAGGTCTCTGCACAGCATTGGAGACATTTTCCACAAATGTGACCTCATGAGTTTCCCTTTTCTTGGGGATCATAGTCTGGTGTTGTCTACTGCTTGATGGCTGAAAAAAAAAGTCTCACATATTTTGTCCCATTTAATATTTATTTACGGGAAGAAGACTAGTCCCGTAATGGTTACTGGCCAGAGTTAGATGTCTTGATTAAATTAAATCCTTGAATTTAAACCCTTGTCTATCTGAATCCAGAATTAGTCATCTCAACACCACGGTTATTTCGCCTCCTAGTATAAGGCAAAAGAAGTTGAAACCTATAAACAGTGTGATAAGGCAAAGTACATAATTAAAATCTAGATCAGGGAGGCTGATCCAGGAATTTCAATTTCCAGATAAGGTAGGATGGAAAGAAGCCTTTGTTTGAAGAACAGTAATAACACCACCACCTTATGGACTTTCAATATTTTAAAAATGCTTCATACCCATTATTTTATTCTCACAGCAAACCTTGTTATACCATGATGCATTAGATGTTGTCATCCCGCATGACAAATGAAGAACTCGGAGACCAAGAATAGCAAAATGGTTTGACTAAGATCAAGTTAGTAAGAGAGTAGACCCACAGGGATGTGTATAGGTGGTATAGAGTAGATCTCCTCAAATCCAAATCTGTACCCTCCAATAAATTAAGGACATCCTTGTAGAAAAGGAGTCTGTGGAATGATTACAGCCTTATGTTAAGAAAGAAAATCATGGGGGCGCCTGGTTGGCTCAGTGGGTTAAGTGACTGCCTTTGGCTCAGGTCATGATCCCGGAGACCCGGGATCGAGTCCCACATCGGGCTCCCTGCTCAGTGGGAAGCCTACTTCTCCCTCTCTCACTCTCCTTTCTTGTGCTCCCCCCACCCCCGGCTGTGTTTCTCTCCGTCAAATAAATAAGAAAATCTTAAAAAAAAAAAAAAAGAAAGAAAATCATGTTCATAGCAATGCGGTGAAAACTTGGCACTAGCTTGTCCTACCTATTTTATGAATGCTTGGCCAGTGACACACAAAGGAATGTGACTTTACACTGTGATCTCTTTCAGAGACAGCTCCATGATGGAAACATGACAAAAGATGGCAAAGACATCTTTCTAAACCTTCATAACAGCCCATTCTTCATTTCCTGCTCTTTTGAACAAGGAAAAAATATTCTTCTATGTAAAGTAGCCATGTAATAAATAACAGCAAGTCATTCTGCAAATATAAATATTACAGAAGTAATTATTAATATCTTCATCATCCTGAGTGTGGATTTATAGCCCATATACATCAAATGAGACCTGGAAAGAATTTACGCAGCACATATATATACGTGCATATCGTATAATGCATACTTGTCCAACCTTCTGGAGGTGAGAATTTATATACAAAGTTTGGGGAATTTATTATGGTGGAGTTTAAACACACACACACACACACACACACACACACACACACACACACCCTCAATGGCAGCCTTGCTGGAAGTGCTCATTAGCCTTTATTGGTAAAAATTTTGCTGGCTCAGCTATTATTGCATTAAATATATTTAAAAGCAATATTTTTCCTATCAAAATTTTGTCCCATATCTGACTCATCATTCAGACAGGAATAAAGGGATTAGAAAATGGGCATTGAGAGGCACCTGAGCGGCTCAGTCGGTTAAGTGTATGACTGTTGATTTCAGCTCAAGTCATGATCTCGGTGTCATGAGATTGAGCACCACGGTGGGCTCCAAGGTCAGCATGGAATCTGCTTGAGATTCTCTCACCCTTTCTCTCTGCGCATCCTCCCATGTGTGCACATGCTCTCTTTCTCTCCCTCTCTAAATAAATTAAATTAGATTAAATTAAATTAAATTAAATTAAAATGAAATTGCTATTGATTAGCTTGAAAAGTCCAAAAGCTAGGGCTGTTGAGTGGACCCTGATCTTCTTAGGAAACGGGAGTTGGAGTAGCTCCTGCAGTACGTTCAGACCCACGTGCCCAATGGAGATGAAGTAAAGAGGATAATAATTAACCAAGAGAAGTTACCATTCTGTTTTCATGCTTTTGGTTTCCCCGCTAGAAGGAAATAACAACTGACATTTAAAACACAGGGAAGAAAAATCTGAAGTGCAGAGTCTTCTCTAAATGGAAAATAGATACAGTGCCCAAATATTAATCATGCCTGCTGTGGCATGGGAATGTCTATGGCAGAGAGAGAAGTTCAAAATATCATCAACAACTTGACTCTTGAGCTACAGAACTGGAGTCCCAGAGTAGTTCCCCAGGGCTTGGACTCTCGTCTCCTTCTGATCATGATCGCATGCAGTGTCTTCAGGAAGATCCCACATTAGTGCATCAAACAGCGTCCTGAGCCAGCACTGAAGCAATGGTGGATGAGAGAGGATAGACCTGAGGGGGAGGTCTGGAGTACACGGGTAAGAAGAATTGTGGTTATTTCTTACAGTCTGGAGTGCAGCACAATTCACAAAGACCCACTCTGTACTCCAGCTCCTTTCCCCCTGGCTTAATCCCTGGGAAGAAGTTAGAATAATCTTCTTGATATTAGAGATGAAGAAAATGAGGCCCAGCAGGTGTAAAAAGCAAGACTGCCAGGCATCAAGACCTTGAGAGAAATGGAATGTGAACCTGAATTTTTTTGTACTATGTGCAATGCTTTTCTGAGGTTCAGAACATAGTCACCTTCGTTCATCAAAAGCCTACATACCAGTCATGTAACTAAGAACTGAGACTGCCCAGCAGTGATGAAGGGCTGCTTTTAAGAATTGCTGTGTGAGCTCAGTGCTAAGGCTGCTGTTTCCCTTGTATTCTTTTACCAAATCCTGTCTAAATGGAAATTTTATTTGGGTGAAGGAGAGTGTCCAGGATTCTTGAGCATTCCAGCAACATCAGCAAAATCTGGAGAGAAGATTAACTGGAAACCAATCAAATAGCAAGAGCAGGTAGAAAATGTTCTTTCTGCCCCAACTGCCACTTTTCTTCCCTTTCATTTCTTGCTTTTCTTGAGATTCTCCATTTCCCCCTTAAGATGCAGTGCCCTCTGAGGACACCATGTCCTCTTCAACTTTATATACCTCCTTCCGGAGGGACAGGTGTTATGCGTTTTATGTTGCAGCCACATCATGGAGGTTTAGTAATTGAAAATTAAGCTCTGTGCATAAATCTGTCACAACCCACTGAAAAGTTCACAATCCTTTGGCTTTTTATTTCCATCTGAGGAGGGCTTCTGAACTTCCTTCAGTGTTTTGAAGAAGTTAATCTTGTATTTTAAAAATATAGAGTCGTGATGAAAAAGGCACAGACTCAGGACAACTCCAGATTTTCCCTATGATGCAAAAGCAGATGGCCAATCCAGGTTATTTCAAAGAAAAGATATTCAAACAAGCTGTTCAGTGCTTTCCACAAATATTAATGTGCACCAAAGGATTTCATCAAGTTGGATGGTAGCAGTGATTCTTAATCTTCCATTATTAACCCCTAAAAATTTGATGGACATTAAGGAAAACACATTTGAGGGTTTATGCTTTAAAAAACCTGACATTTCATTCAACTGTATGGGCTGGCATTTTGGAGTCAAAGGCTACCTCCTCACGTGTAAAAACCATAAGTTGAAAGTAAACAACTCCACTAACTGGTTATGTGGTCTACACCCTTGTTTTCCAAAGTGTAGTCAAAGGAAAGCACGGACACCCCAAGGAAACTTGTTAGAAATGTAGATTCTCAGGCTGGGTCCTGAATGTCTTCAATCAAAATCTTTATTTTAGTAAGATCACCAGGTAATTCAAATGTCCATTCATGTAAGATTGTCAGGTAATTCAAATGTCCATTCATGTAAGATTGTCAGGTAATTCAAATGTCCATTCATGTAAGATTGTCAGGTAATTCAAATGTCCATTTATGTTTGAGAAGCATAGAGCTTCACTTTTAGCTGTTTGTATTTGGGAATACAGAGGTACTTATATCCCCCACAACTTGGAGCAGGCAGAGTTAGAGGAATTTATTACCTGAAGACAAAGTCAGAGTAGCCAGTATCAGGGAGTGCCCAGCTTTGGAGTCCTAAAGGAAGACCGGGTCAGAGAACATTAGGACGGTCAGTGCCCAGAGCCAATTTTTTTTTTGTTTTATAATAACCACTTATTGAGATATAGTTTACATACACTATGATTCACCCTTTTAAAGTGTAGAATTCAGTAGGTTCCATATATTCAAAGAGATGTGTGACCATCATCCAATTAATTTTAAGACATTATCATCATTCCTGAAAAAATTCCATACACATTAGCAGACACCTCTCAACCCCCCTATCCCAGCCCAGCCCCCAGTCCTAGGCAAACACTAATCTGTTTTCCATTTCTATGAATTTGTCCATTCTGACCTTCCAGGTCAAGGCATCATGTAATATGCATCCTTTTATGACTGATTTCTTTCACTGAGCATAATGTTTTCAGAGTTTATGCCTTATTTATTTATTTATTTATTTATTTATTTATTTTTTTAATTTTAAGAGAGTGATAGAACACAAGCCAGGGGGAGGGACAGAGGAAGAGGGAGAGACAGAATCCTAGGCAGGCTTCACACTCAGCATAGAGCCCAAAGCAGGGCTCAATCTCAGGACCCTGAGATTCTGACCTGAGCTGAAATCAAGAGTCTGGCGCTTAACCAAATGAGCCACCCAGGCACCCCAGAGTTTATCCCTTTTTAACATGTATCACTACTTCTTTCCTTTAGATGGCTGAATAATGATGTATCTCATTTTGTTTATCCCTTCATCTGTGGAGGGGCATTTGCGTTGTTTCCTATTTTCAGTTATTATGCATAAAGATGTTATGAACATTCATTAGCAGGTTGTGTTGTGTTGTGTACAGATACTTTCAGTAGAGCCATTTTTGATCCTCAAACAAGTGGCTATGTGGCTTCCAGTAAGAGAAAGGCAGATAAGCATTCCCTCTGAGGACACCATGTCCTCTTCATCTTTATATACCTCCTTCTGGAATGAATGTCCACCTACTGAAGAAGAAACTCTGGAGCCAGACCCAGATCTACCAGCAGTGCACTACCTGTGCAACCTTTAGCAAATCACCAAACATCCCAAAATTACATTTTCAAAAAGGAGCAAAACTGTTTGCCACATCAATCTCACAAGGTTTGGGGTTTGTTTGTTTGTTTGTTTGTCTTTTGGTGTGTGTGTGATTGCCAAATAAGATAATGAACATGAAACCATCTTTAACTGCAAAGTAGTACACAAATGTAAAGTAGTCTCAAGAGTCTGGCTGTTGTTTTATTACCACCATTTGTTTGGCAGTCCTTGACATCACCAGTGGCTAGTGAACTACCTCTTCACTCAGAGTGTGGGGAGGAGAACCATATGATACGCCTCCCTCTCTGGTGCCTAAAACGATCCCCCATGAAGGAGAGATGTGAGCTCCTTATGACTTTCTGAAGTTGTGCTTATGTACGTTTTTCTGTCAACATACAACTTTGGTGGGGAAAAGAAACACCATACTCACAATGGCTTACTTTAGAAGACAAAAAATTTCAAATAAAAAAAGTGTTAGTCAATTAGTTTTCAGTGATTGTGATGTGCTCAGTAGGGAAGTACATGTTTATAGAGGGTGGTGGGATGTGGGCCAGAAGTACAGAAAAACTAGGGCGCCTGGGTGGCTCAGAGGGTTAAAGCATCTGCCTTCGGCTCAGGTCATGATCTCAGGGTCCTGGGATCGAAGCCCGCATTGGGCTCTCTGCTCAGTGGGGAGCCTGCTTCTCCCTCTTTCTCTGCCTGCCTCTCTGCCTATTTGTGATCTCTCTCTGTTAAATAAATAAATAAAATCTTTTTTTTTAAAAAAGAAGAAGTACAGAAAAACTGGAAATAGTATGCTGGCCTCAGGGAAGCCAACGGGCACATGAACTCTCATAGTGACTATCAGAAACATAATGTAGTTCTTGTAAGGAATGTATTCTAGAATTAGCCATCAGCAGCCTGCTTGGAAAGAGTGGCCCAGGAAAACGCTGATTCTTTCAAGAAGAAAGGGAAACAATAGAGAAACAGAAGAGAAAAATGGGGAGAGGAGAGAAGTGAGCAATTTTGGCTGCTTCTACCATTAAGGAAGTGATGGAGCCCACATAGAGCTCAGGAGTGTTTTAAGATAAATATGAAGCCTGTGGTTTCCCCCCAAATCCAATTTGGTCCCCAGAGACAGGGAGTGATGAAATGGCCACAAAGCTCGAGACTCTAACTTCATAGAGGGGAGGAGAGAAAGGTAGGTGTGTGGGCAGAAGGGGATTTACCTGCTTCCTGTTCTAGTCCCTTTTGCTACATCAAAATGCTGTGGTTTTACTGGTTATACTTAATGCAATTCCCTGCCACTGCAGGATGTATGTGTGGTAAAGGTACCATCTGGGTTGGTGAAATAGACACTCTCATGTATAACAGACTAAACACAGCAGGATGTTCATAAAACTCTTAATCCAGGCCCTTTGGGCCACCAAACAAAGATTCAGAGGTTATATAAGCAAATTACTAAGTCAGTCTGAAACCAGACAAACTCACATTTTCATAATTTAAAAAATCCACACACTCCACAGAGACCAACTCTCAGACCACTGTCTGAGAAATACTGCACCACCTCGAGGGGCTGGTGTCTTAAGCAAACATTGTCCCTTGTTGCTGTATGGCCACCAGCTCCAAGAGATTCCCTCCTCTCCCGCTCTGGGCATCAGGGCAACGTGGCTAGACAAAATTTCCTTTCCAGAGCATTCCATTCCTATGTTGTTGTATTGATTTCTACATAGAGGAAACTATCCTTTCATTTGAAGACTTCAGATCTCCTTCCCAAAGTCATAGTATGGTAAGAGAAAGTGAACTGCATAGAGGCTTGTGTACAAATCCCAGTTTCAGCAACTGGTGAGTGGTGGAGTTCTGAGAAATGACTTTGCATCCAGGAGACTTTGTCCCCTCATCTGTACACAGTGCTAAGAGTCCACCACACAGAGGTGGTCTGAAGGGAGTACCTGCTTTCATGCCTGCCACCCAGTAGGCATTCTAAGAAGGCTAACTCTTCCTCCACCCATGAGATGATTTCCCCCCACAACCAAGCCAGAAGGAAGCCATGAAACCCAAGATGCTTGCATGGAGAGTAAGTACTGGAAAGTTAATGCTCCCCAGTCTTCACTGCAGGAGAGGAGGAGCCAGTCCAACTTGACGGCACTCATCTCCTCTGTCTACTCCCAAATTTCACATCCCAAAGAGAAGGGACCCAGAAATGCATGCATTTCTACTAACACTTCTGCCTACACTGAGCTCTAACCAGAGTGCCTGGCTGAGGTAGTTTGTCCCACAGCTTGGGCTGAAAAGGACCTTGGCTAATAAGACACTTAAGATCCAATGAATGGCCCAGTCTGCATTTGTGACTGTTAGAAAAGTCAAGTGCAGATGGTAGGCAATTAATTTGACAGTAAGGAAGGGTCCATTTAGGAGACTAAAAAGGAACCCACTCAGAGACCCTTAGTGTTCAGAGCCAGGAGCAGAGTGAGCTTGTGTGTAGAATGTGTGCTAAGAAAGGGATGGTGAGATGCATTTTGAATACTCATAAATATGTGCACATTTAGGGTGGGAAGTCTTTATGGCTGCTTTGCAAGAGTTAGGGTCTTTGCCCATTGTTTGAGGTCCCAGGGGATCCTTCTTTCCTTCTTTCGGTGGGGCTGCTCATCCTCGAAGTGTGCGTGGACCGAGGGCAGAGTGCTGAGGTTGGCCAGGTGATTCTTGACTATTCTTCTTGCTTCTTGTCGCCTCTGTTTTCTCATTTGTTCAGTGATATTAAGTAATGCCAGCTCATCTCTAGTCTTGGCTTGTGCTCTGATGATTGAAGGAAGTAATGTTGTTGAAAGGATTTTAGAAAGTTGGGAATTGGGTAGAAATGTAAGGGGGAGGGCAATTTTTTTTTTAAAGATTTTATCTATTTATTTGACAGAGAGATCACAAGTAGGCAGAGAGGCAGGCAGAAAGAGGAGGAAGCAGGCTCCCTGCTGAGCAGAGAGCCCGATGCGGACCTCAATCCCAGGACCCTGAGATCATGACCTGAGCTGAAGGTAGAGGCTTAACTCACTGAGCTACCCAGGTGCCCGGAGGGCAATTTTTGAGACTAATTCCATGTGCTGAGAGGGAGAGGTGCATAGAAAGGTATATTGGGTGACTGGTTCTGAGCTTGCTTTGCATACCCTCAGTGTTCTCTCTCTGGACTAGTATGTCTGTTCACAGCTGAAAACCAAAGCTGGTCATCGGTAGCCCTGTGTTCCCTCAGGACTTGAGGCAGTCAAGCTCACTACTCATTTCCTATGCCACTTCCCAGACAGCTTCTCCCCTTCTTCCCAGCCTCTGTATTCTTCCTCCTGCCTACACACTGCTCACTCTACTTTAAGACCACTGCTGACCTGAGGAGGGAAGAGCCCTAGCCCTGTCCTTGGGTTTTGTAGTGAGCCACAATCCTTCCACACCTTCCCGTACAAGCCAAGCCCAAAGGCGAACATGGGGACCTTGCTGGGCTCACAAACGCCCCAACAGTTAACCAAACCAGCCTGCAGCCAGTGCTGCGACCTGCCCCACCAGCTCCCTTGCAGGCCCCCCACAGTGACAGGTCTCCTCAGCATGCATTCATACTCTGTGCACCATTTGGAAGAAGCTGGCCTGTGGCTTGGGCTCCTCATCCCCAAGTTCCTGTTCTATTATCTGTCTGCTCTCTTTTGTCCTTCCCCCACCTCTCCTATCCTCAGGGCCAGTTGGCCGGAATTTCCAAATAACCCTTTCTGCAGCTGTGGCAGCCAGCTTCCAAGGTGGTTCCCTTGATCTCCCCCTTCCTGAAATCCACACCGTTGTACAGTTTTCTCTCACAGTGGATCAGGGTGACCTGTGCGACCACAATGGAGTACAGCTGAAGTGACAGGTGTGTGACTTCTGAGGCTGGGCTGTAGCAGACACCACAGCTTCTGCTTTTACTCTTAGAATTATCACTCTTGGGAAACCCAGCTGCCTTGCCACGAGGACACTCCAGGAGCCTCATGTAGATCTCTCAGTAGAGAGTGAGCTCGAGCTTCCCACCATAGCTAGTGCTGGTCTGCCAGCATGGGAGTGAACCATCTCGAACACAGATTCCAGGGGTCCAGTCAAGCTTTTCTATGACTGTGGCCTGCCTGGCATCTGATTGCGACCTTGACCTCATAAGAGACCTCAAGCCAGAACTACCAGCCAACCTGCTCCTGAACTGCTTCTCGGGAACCATGGGAGATAACAAGCAATAATTTTGTGTTAAGCTGCTAAGTTTGGGAGATACTTGTTACACAGCAGTGGATAACTAATACATCATCATCTTTATTTCTCCCTGAGACAGTGCTCTAGCCACCCACTGAACTCCCTGCTGTTTCATGGACAATCCACAACCCTATGCCTTCTCCCATCCAAGCCATGTGCTAGAGATCACTTCATTGCTATTTCTATCCCATTCCTATGACTCTGTCTTGCTGTGAGTGAAAAAGCCAAGCTTTTCATTTGAGTTCTGTAATAAGACTATAACTTGGAAAAATTCCCTTTGGCAAATCCAAATTGGTACCAAGAGGATACTCATGAAGGAGGAGGAGCATCCGAAGCCCAAGAACCCTACAGTGTGGGTTTCCTTTAATTTTCAGTCCCTTTGTAGACTCCAGATATGCCTATGTCCATTTTACAGAAGAGGACGCTGAGGCTCATGGGGGGGGCGCCTCCTGGGCTTAATATATAGAAGGGCTCAGCCCTTTGACTGACTGACCTGCTCTTGGGTCATACTTTCTGCTTCAAGGGCCACAGCTTGGTATTGAGCCATACATGGCCTTTTTGCCTCGATACACTTGACCCAGTTCACTTTAGGGAAACAGTGAAATGAAACCGCATGATGTCATCTGGCCACTGCCCAGCTGCAGACCTCCCGTCCCTCATGGTTGCTTGGTCTCAGAGGGACCATCACCTGATGAGGAAGCCCTGGGACAGGGGGAGGAGCCAGGGGTAAAGGCAAGCAAGGCAGAGGCCTCAAAACCAGAGCCAAGCTCCAGAGTGTGTGCCCTGACACAGGCCCCGAATCAGCTGCCACACCGGAATAAATAAATGTGATAAATTGTCTCCTCAGCCGTCTTGTGAAAGGGCTTCTGAAATGCAATGTCATCATGAATTTCCTTACTGGTGTTCTCATAGGCACAGTTTAAAATATCCACCTGAACTAGAAGCTCGAAAGCCCCAAACACTATGGAAAAATGGATTTGGACAAGACAGTTTTCTCATTCTGGTTCCTTCTCCACTCCCCCCTACCCCCGTCCCTGCCCCACCCAGACAAAAAGCTCTCTTGAGCTGCCTGTAATCTATAGTTAAATAATAGCAAGGCAAGAGGTAAACTGAAGCCATGAAAGGTCTGGAGACAGCTCGACAGGGCAAAGGGTGGCAGGTCACATAAGGGAATGCAAGGTGATTGTTGGCAGGAGGCATGAGTGAGCCCAGGGCTGCCTGTGTGTGTGGCACAACCTTCCTGGATAGGAAGCGAGAGGAAAGTAGCAAGGAGAACAGTGAATTCTCACCACAGCTCAACTCTCCACCCCAATCCCCACTCCTGCCCCTGGCTTCTTCTCCAAAACTGGGTTTCCTCTCTTCCCCAGGATTGAATGAAAAACTTGGGGTGTGAAGTGCCCCCATGCCAGGAAATTTCAAGAATATATGAACATCACTGTTGGGTGCAAAGTCAGAAGCTGCCCTGGGTGCGTCCAGGCCCTCATCGTGATGTTGGGCCTGAAGACCGTCCAGCTTTGGAACATCTTCCCCTGAGGGGCGGCATTAATTGGAATCCTGCAGCATGGTGAGGGCCCAGTGCTCCCTGGCCACATCAGTCACTGTGGCTTCATCATCAAGTTTGAAGGACCTACATCTTGTCCACCAGGGGAACTGTCTCTCCTGTCTGGCCCCCTGAGAGCAGAAGAAACAATAAGACTGGCTGCTAACATTTAACTAGCCTTCCCTGGGCCAGCACTGCCCAGATATGGCCTTGTTGAGTCCTCACAACAGATCTGTGCTGGAAGAATTACTGATATTTGCAGGCTGATAGCAGAGGCTCAGAGAGCTCAGCAGCTTGCCTGACATCGCACAGCTGGCAAGTGGCAGGGCCCGTGCTCAGCTCGAGTCCTCCCTCCCCACCGTTATGTGCCTTCCCAGCAGCACAGGCTCACCAGGCACATGGAGCTCCACAAAGGAGACCTTTGAGATGCCACACGGACCACTCTTATCTCCTGATGCTCCCCTCGGGCACAGCATGAACTCATAACTGTCCCTACAAAGGAAGGGGCACAGTCAGGTGGCCCCAAAGCCACTGAGGACCCCATGGCATTGTCCTGTTACTGGTGGCTTTTCTCCAGCAGTGAGTTTCTCTTTTCTCATGTGTTTGGGCTCTGGCACATCCTCCTACCGTGTGGATAAGGGACCCAGACACCCAGGTTGCTAACATGAAAATTGAACATTGCAGAAAGGCAGCCCCAAGCTACAGAATCCGGTGGGTTTCCATGGGGCTCAGAGCTCTGCCACGTAGAAGCTGCACATCCTGGGTCAAATTATAGAAAATCACTTGGTTTTCACTCCTCATCTGGACATTGGGGATCAACCTCAACAATGGAGTTGTAGGGACATGATGAAGTTCCTGGCACAACACTGGCCTCATGACAGATGCCTGATAACTAGCAGTAACTCCTGGGTCGTAAATAAAGAAGATTTCTGTTCTGGGGATGTGTGTTTTCTCCGCACCCCCCAACCCCATTTAATTTTCAGAAATAGGAATTTGTAAAATCTCTTTGTTGTGCACCATAGTTGACTAGCCACTGCCTACGCTACGCAGTGGGCTGGAGAGGTCACGGCTGACTGACTGCAGAGGCCATGTCTGACTTGGTAACAGGGCAGAATCACTTTGCAGCAGACAAATGTGGAATGCTATTTTTTTCCTCCAACCTTGTGCTGGAGTACATTTTTAATAATTTACCAGACCCCCTAGCAGAGCAATTGACCTCTTGTAGTCAACTGCCTAGAGGCACTGAAGAGCCACAGCTTCTGATCCCCTCCAGAGCTCACACATCTCCACACAGCTGGGGTGGGAAATTTTGACATGAGACTCCAAGGAGGCTTTGTGCTTTTCATAGCCCACATCCTGCTTCCCCCTAATTGGGTCTCTGGAAATGTTTTATGCAGACAGAAGGAGTCTCTAAAATATGCCAAATGAATGAATGACAGAATTACCCAATCTAGGATGAAAAAGGGACTCAGGATAGATAAATGCCAGACTTTCTAAGTTCCAGATGGCTTAACTGGTCATGTGGCTTCTGGGCTGGGTGAGAGCAGCCATCCATACTCCACCTGAGTATTCTGTGCAAGGCTATCCCCGCACGGGGCAGGAATGGGGTCCAGATAGTGTGCTTTCCAGGTACCTGTCTCAGCTTGGTTCCAACCAGGGAAACAGAACCCACTCCAAGTATTTAAAACAATTGGTTACACAGGTCTGAAGGAAGAGAGGCAGAGGGAAGTGGATTTATTTGACATGGAAAATTCAGAACTACCTGGGTAGTCCTGTCTGGCTCACTGGGACCCAGGAAGTAATGCGTTCAACACTTTATTATGCTGGGTAACAGTGGCAAGGGTGGAGTGGTTCTCCCTTGGGCTGCTGTGACCCAAGCTGAGTAGAGAGACTCCTTAGTGAATGCCATGGCCTCGCAGTGACCATGGACAATGGTCAGGATTCCAGAGGCGTCACCAATCATGCAGGAGCCCAGACCCAGAGTAGAGGGGCTGGACCCTAATAAATCGACTAGGTGGTAATGGTAGGGATTCTAAAATAACAATGACAAAGGAGTCATCCAAATCAAACCACTGATAGGCTTTATCAACCATGACAAAAAAGGGTGGACTGCAAAACCTATTCAAATTGTACAACTGGCATTGTCCAAGCCAAATCATTAAGCGGAAGTGAGTGGAACTATTTTGATTAAATTGGCCCAAAAAAGTGGAAGCCAAGCTTTCATTTGCAAGCAAGCTTTCTTAATCCAGTGAACTGAGTATTCAGAATGTTCTTCTTTTTTGAATGTATTTATTCAGCCCTGGGTCTGCCTTTATGGCCATGCCCAGAAGTATTGCTTGAGACATAGGTTTGTCTCAGAGAAAACTCTTGGGAAGCAAACCACCCGGGATCTCCAGCCTGTCCTCTCCAGTTCAGGTTCAGGCAGGCTTTGAGTGTGCACAGAGAGACCTGCCTCTCATTCCAGCCTCACCTCTGCATGTAAGCCCCTCCTAATGAGCTCACTAATAGAGCCCCAGGTGTCACATAGACTCAAAAGGGAAAGCAATTTAAATGCAAATAAATATGAATATCTTTGTATCTCATAGATTAAGGGAAGTTGCAGGAGGAAAACATGTACTAACTATAAGCAGGAACTGACCATGATTTGAGAAGGTCGGCAGATTCTTCCCTCTGACCTCCACCAAACTATCAACCAAGTCAGTATAGGTAACGATCACTTCCCATATTCTTAAAACTCTGCTAAATGGACCAAATAGCTCTTTGACATCAGACCCTAAGTTTAACAGCTGGCATCTTCTTCCTGGTGTTTACTTAAAATCTCGTTTTCAATAATGGGGGTAGATCTTTCTCCTCATTTACTCCATTTGACAGCGTAGTGACTCAGTTAGTCTTGGCTTCTGAACATCTGAAATACAAAAGGGAAGGGAGGGGTACTGATATGGGGATATATTTTTTTACTCAAAAATCACTTTTAAATCTACAATGGTCTGTCTGTAAAACAGTGGCACCCAATCTGGGGAGTGTTTGGTGGAAAGAAGTCTGTTTTCAACATCTTTAGCCACAATCCCTAATATTTGATTGATCTTGAGGCTCCAGGGAAGCACTACAGGGATTCCTAAGTCTGTCCACAGGTACAAATAAGAGCTTTGTGTTGAGACTTACTGCACTCCAAACATCTGGAGAGGGAGGAAAACTGTCAACATCGATGTTACAAAGCACTGTGATGTTGGACACCAAGCCTTGTTACCACATCTTCCTCTGGCAGAGCAAAACTTTGGGGATATTATACTGTGGATCTAGCCCTAATTTAGAGAGCTTCTACTCATTCTTAGTGAAATGAAACTAAGTGCATTTTCAACCCAATTCAGAGACACCTGTAGGCTAGGACCTCATTAAAAAAAAATAAAATTGTGGGTGTGATCTCTGAAGTCATTTCTCTGGAATTCAGCAAATTTGGAGGAGTAGGTAGATGTGAACTGTTCTGATGCACTGGCCACTGAGTTATTGCAAGTATCTGTAGCTAGGCATTGCGGTAGTGTCTTCAAAGATGCCATCACGCAATTCCTCTAGCTATGTTTCTCCTCTGATTGAGGGGTGGAATATTTCTCCTCCCTTTGAATCTGGGCTGGCCTCACGACTTGTTTGGCCAATTAAACATGGCAGAAGCAATAAATTTTTACTCTCTTGGATTCATGCTCTTAGGAAGTCAGTCTAGATTACTGGAGGAAGAGAGGCCATCAAAGGGTGAATTGTAGCACCTCAGTTAATGGCCAACATCAACTTAAGACATGTAGATGAGGCCATCTTGGATGTCCTAGCCCCAGTCAAGCGCATGACTAAGTACAGCCACATGAGTGCCCCAGCCAGCACCACACAGGGCAGAGGAGCAGCCCCGCTGAATGCAGCTAACCCCCAGAATCATGAGAAATAATAATTTACTGTCATTTGAAACCATTCATTTCAGAGTGGTTTGTTATGCAGTCATAAATAATTGAGAGGTAGTTCAGATGTCCAAAGATATTTAACATGCAGGGTTAGGCTTACGCGCAGGTAAGAAAATGACCACAGCATCTGTACTAAGGGATGTTCAGAAGACAGGAATTTTCTCCAAGACTCTCTTAACCAGGTGTCACAGTTTACAATATGCCATCACTAGGAACTCATTTCTTTGGGCAAACCATCATCTTTTACATTGTATGTAAATAAACCCGCATGGATGCAGTGAGCGGAAAGGAATTCAAGGAGTCAAAATTGTTAAAGAGAACATTTCTCCTAAAGCTGCAGTAATTAGAACACAGACGACAATTTTGTATATTAAGTATGACACTTAGCCTGATGTAAAGAGAGAGAAAGAGAAAAAAAATTAATTGGAAAAGTTTAAAAAGAATGGACCAATTTTTTCCTGGTTTGTTCCCGCATGTGTCTTATTTGCCTAACTGGAACCACAGCAGCATGATGAAGAGTCCCTCTCAGCTTCTGAGGTTGATCACAGGAACCATCAAGACCCCAGTGTCCCACTAGGATGACATATATTTGACGAAGCCAGGTTTGTCATCCAATAGCCCAAGAGGAGGGTAAAATAGGAAAATGAGACCAATGACTGAAACGAACCATGATTTTAGTCTTTAGCCTAAAGTGAGGGTAGAATCGTTTGGAGACCTTGGCATGTAGCCCACATGGCAGTCTCTGGATAGTTCTAAAAATTCACTTTTAGGGAAAAGCAGCCAAGGTAAAAGTTCAACTTTGAGAAAAATGTCCAAAGACCAATGGGGAAAAATAGATTGGTATCTAGCATCATTTCTCAAAGTATGTCCCATGGGACACTAGTCTTGCCAGAAGTTCCATCCTTAAAAAGGGCTCCTAGTCAAGTAAGTTCAGGAGAGGGCTGCAAATGCATGCTCTGACATCTTACAGAATGACAGCACACATCAGATGTCAGAGCTCTGAGCTGGTTGAGAGTAAAGAAGACTTCTTGGCTTCATTAAACCTAGAGCTTCTTTGGGGCGCGTGGGTAGCTCAGTTGATTAAGCAGGGTCCTGGGATCAAGCCCCACATGGGGCTCTGCATTGAGTGGGGAGTCTGCTTGAGGATTCTCTCTCCTTCTTCCCCTTTCCCTGACCCTGCTCATGCTCTCTCTCTCTCTCTCAAATTAATAAAATCTTTTTTAAAACTAAAAAAGAAATCCCAGAATTTCTTTTATCATGGGGATTATTTTCCCATTACCCACCATTGAATCTCAAGTTAAAAGTGTGTGGGGGTGTCCGTTTTTTGTTTTGTTTTGTCTTGTTTTTTTTTGTTGTTGTTGTTGTTTTTGTTTGTTTTTTTGGAATGAAGTGTCATTTGAAAAGTCTCAGGATTGAAAGGGATCAGTATTGGATGATTGTCCTCAGGTCTGCCTTTCTGCAAGGTGTCCAGTAGGGACCAGCCTCATCTAACCACCTGCATAGGCCGTTCAGCAAGACCAGAAAACTAATGAAGAAAATTGTGTAAATGAAAAATTGTGGTATGTATGGAACTCCCATCCTTCCTATTAGGGACCCATATCTAGATAAATAAATGTCACACTGGGATTATTTCCTCTGTCCTGCTGAATAGTCCTAAAGAAAAGGCAACATCCTTCCTGACATAATAAGCCATCAAAATACATTTATAACAAATCAGGTACACCAAAGTTATCTGAGTGGCTGACAATGGATTTTCTTCCCGCTTGTCTCTTTCATTATGTTCCCAACAAAGGAGCTATTACTCTGGCCCTGGCAAAAGATAGCATTCCAGCCCTTGGAGCTCTGACAATTGCACTCAGCCCATTTAATTACTTCCAGCGCAGGCACAGGCTCTATTAACAGAGCCGGGATCAGCAGGGGCTTCCTGTAGGTCACAGAATGGTGGTTAATTGAGACTTATTTATAAGGAGTTATGCACACACAAAGAGGATAGAAGGAGTGGCCATTTTCTTTCCTGTATATGGAGGTCTAGAAATCACTATCCAGTCTGCACAAGAGCCTCCAAAAGTTGAAAAGTCAACAAACAACAGCAAAATAGGAAAGATGGCTTTCTGTATGTTGTCTACATGTTGAAAAAATTAAAGATCCCCCAGATCTGGATGTATAGCTTACTTTTGCCCTCAAACCCATCCATTACCCTCTCCAGCTGTTGCCCCATCTGGCCCGACAAATTCCCCAGGGCCCCCCAAAACACAAACCAAACCCCAAATTTATCCATGTTAAAATGTTAACTGTTGTGCAAACTTTTCCCATTGATCTGTCTGTGCAGAAGTGTACCTTGGAACACCACTTTTAACCAATGACTCTTAACCTGCTTGCAGGAGGTCTCACCAGAAGCTCAGCGCTTCCCCAGTCCTGTGCAGCCCTGTACTGCTTTGTGGCCTCCCTACCTGTGCACATGCTTTGCGCAGGGGAAACCCCAGAACACCTTCAAACACCAAAAGAGGCCCTAGTTATAAACTCTGGGTTGAAGGCATTGTCTTCAAAGTCTCTGGAAATGACCTTTGCACCTCCTTTGCTGTGAAGGGGCCTCACCACAGCCTCAGATAAACTGCAAAAGAAATCATTTGGATGCATTCATCCTTGAGCCTTCAAGCTCTGCCCAGGCCATTTGGGTGGTGGCTAAACCAATGTGACCAAAGGAAGAGGCGGGGAAGGGGAAGTGGATTAAATCTAAGCATGATTTTCTTATTATTCAACTGAAGACGGTTTGTTTTAAAATAGAAGCAGAGCTCAGGGAAATCATGGCCGTTTAACAGAACTTTATTTTCTAAGTTAAAATACCTTCCTTATACAGTCATATATTTCTTCCTTCATGGTAAGTTATAATGAAAGAAGATCTAATAGTTTAGAGATCTGGATAAACATACAAAAATGTTAAGAGTTCATCTAAATTTTCTCAGATGACCTAATCAAGAAACCCAATTAGGGGACCTCATGAGAACAGAGCATCAGACACTCATGGCTACAAATATAACTTTTCCTTAGTGATAGCCATTCACCCACTTCACGTTAGGCCAGGGAATTAGAGCAAAATGATTTCTGGTGATTTCAGAAAGACTTTCTCCCAGAAAGTAGAGCAATGGAAGAGCAAAGGGTGGGTACTCACATACTCTTCCCCAGTGGGACCGAGGCAGAGGAGAGGCTGAGACCTGGGCTCCAGTTCTGATGCCCCATCATAGAGGGTCCCCTCCACCCTACCCGTAGAGTCACTGAGGCTACAGATATCATGCCTCAACTTACCATGGGTCCCTTCGGGATCCCACAGTGGTGGAGCGATTGTGTGTGGAGGGAGGCAGAATCCAAACAGGAATGGGTAGAACACAGATTCATTCATTCAAAAAACTACAAGAATCTCTACCATGTACAAAGTGCTCTATGAATATTACGAGAGACACAGAAATGTTTACAAGGGTCACTGACTTCTAGTACCTTTATAGACACTAAGGAGTGATTCGTACCAACAGGAGATAGTGGTACTGGGTTCCACACATAAATAATGACAAGTACGTGATGAGACAGAAACAAAGAGTGAACTTACTCTGCGCAGCAGACATGGGCTGGGGCCACAGAGTAGCCATGTTGAGCCACAAATAACAGCAGTTTCTTTAGCATAGTTGAGCTTTGGGTTCCTACAAGTAGAAATGGAGGGGAAAAAAACACCTTTTCTCCCAGGACTGTTGAATATGACGTGAGGGAAGGCATATAAAACACCTAGCTCCGAGATGGACATGATTGATGGTTTCCTGAGATTGATATCAGGCCATATGAGCTCTAAGTAGCATCTCTCTGGACATATTCGTGGTTTCTGAGACTGCCAGCACCCCATTTACCTCCGTGAACCAAGGATCTCCTAACCTATTAAAAAGTAATGCCAATTACCCATGTTTATGGAGCACTTAATATAAGGAGGATTCACTGTTAAAGGCTTTTCAAATAGCACCTCATTTAATCTTTACACCACATAAGGGAGGCCCCCCAAATCCTCAATTTATCAATGAGGCACCTGAAAGTCAGAAAGGTTAAGTAACTCCCCTAAATTCACATCAGATACAAACCACAATCTGTGCTATTCACCACTACCAACTTGTGTCTCCCGGGTTCCCACTTTGGGAGGATACACTTCTACAGCCACAGGTCTCAGAAGTCCGTTCCCATCAACAGTGGGGCTGACCTCACTCAGGCAGCCCTGAGGAAGCCAGGAACTCAGAAAGTCATTCAGGGCACAATCTCTCATCCAGGTTGGAGAAAGATCTCTAAATACCGTACATCTTCACATACACAGGGGAACATAATTTTATAAAATAAAAATAATTTTATTTCAAATCTCAAGTCATAGATCAAGCAGAAAAGGCCTGGATTTCATAGGACGAAATCCTGTGTAAAAAGAAAGAACAGAAGAGGGCAAAGGGAATAGAGAGTGATAAAAAGGGAACAGAGCAGTCATGGAGGAGAAATACAAGGGAAGGCAAAGGCAGGTCAGCCAGGGCACAGGGGTGACAGGAAATGGTCATCTCCAAGGTCAGGTCTAAGGTCTCAGGCTTTTCCTTCGTCAGCCGCTTCTCTCTACTCCAAACATGGTCAACCCCTCCACCGGTCATGCAGGCATTTTCTGCCTTTTCTTCCTCTGCTTTTTTCCCCTCCTCTCTCTCGTCCTCGATCCCTCTTCCTGGGCCCCTCAGGCCTCTATTCTCCTCCCTTTCTTCTCCCTCTTTCTGTCCTTGTTTCCCCATTTTCTATGCCTCCTTTCCAGTGTTAACCCACACAGAATCTGTGCTACAGTGGGGCCAGCCCAGGGCAGTGAGAAGGGGCTACTTTCTGTTGTGCACCATCAGCCAGTTCCCTAAATGTGCTGGACTGGAGTGTGGGCTCTGCCTTGCTCCTAGGAAAAGTGACCCAGCTTTCTTCAGGAAGGTCATTCACACACACACACACACACACACACACACACACACACACACACATGCAGAAAGGACAGGGAGCATGTCCATCAGTGCAAACCCTCTCCTTTGACAGAACTCATTAGGCTCTAGGCTCCTAGCTCCAGGATACCCTACCAGGGATCGGGTTGTTTAACAGGAGTCCTCGGTGGGGAGTTCCAAACTATCATAATCAAGTTCAGAGAAGTCTGATGTCATGCTAGCGGCAGAGGAATAACCCACATGCTGTGGGCTAACGATGTCACATCAAATGACAAGTTTTTGTTGCATGTACTTATATGTCTGGAAACAGAGGGGATGACTCACATCGAGGCTCCCCCAGTATTAGTGGTCTAGGGAAGGGATCTGAGCTGGAAGTCTGTGGATGCCTTGCATGGATGACACAAGCACACATTCTGCCAAAGAAGTTGCTGAATTCTGTTGGTCCATCTGCAATGACATCTGAAATCATCCATCCCTTTGCTTCCTTTCCCTGTCATCGCTGGCGCCTTAGTCCTGGTCCTACTGCCTTAATGAGAGACTATATCCATAGCGCAGCCAACCTTTCAACAACATGGGTTTGAACTGTAAAACTCCAGTTCCACACCAATTTTCTCAGTAAATATAGTACAAGAGTGTACATGTATTTTCTCTTCATTATGAGGGGTTTTTTAAAAGATTTTATTTTTTTGACAGAGAGAGACATGGTGAGAGAGGGAACACAAGCAGGGGGAGTGGGAGAAGGAGAGGAAGGCTTCTCAGAGCAGGAAGCCCATTGTGGGACTCGATCCCAGGACTCTGGGATCATGACCTGAGCCAAAGACAGATGCTTAATGACTGAGCCACCCAGGAGCCCTCCTTATGAGTTTCTTAAAAACATTTTCTTTTCTCCAGCTTACTTTATTGTACAAAAACAGTATGGGATATATATAACATATAAATTATGTGTTCATCAACAGTTTCTGTCATCAAGAAGGCTTCTGGTCAACAGGAGGCTATTAGGAGTTAAGTTTGGGGGGAGTCAAAAGAAACATGTAGATTTTTTACTTAAGGGGGGGCCAGCATCCCTAACCCCAGTGCTGTGTTCCAAATGGTTTCTCCCCACCTGGAGCTCTCCTTTCCAATCCTAGTTGTTGGCTAAAGGCAGAACAATGGTCATAAGGAAAAATCTCACGTAATCATATAATCCCTGTGCTCACCTACAGGACAGAGCTCACTCTGCTCCTGATGGTATCCAAGACTCCTGGAGTCAGCCCCTAGCCCACCATTCCACATTCTCTGTCACTCTGGTCCATAATCCTATATTCTGCCCATAGAAGATCATTAGTTATTCTTTCAATATGTCTCATGTTGGATTATTCTTGTAATCCAGCCTGCTACTCCTGCCCACTTTCTAGACCTACTTATCTGTTAGATGGTGTTTCCCACCCTTGACTCCTCACGGCATTCAGATAGGACTTGTAAGGCTATTAAATGTGGACGCATTGGTATAGACTTCTTAACTGACAGCTCATTATTAGTTTACATTTTATTCATCCTTTTTTTAAAAAAAGATTTTTATTTATTTGACAGAGAGAGAGCACAGGGGATCTGGCAGAGGGAGAAGGAGAAACAGACTCACTGCTGATTTTGGAGCCTTAACCCAATGAGTCACCTATGCACCCCAAGATTTTATTCATCTTTTATCTCCCATAGTATTTTGCATAGGATAAACACAGACTGTATAAATCATTTTATATACTGAACAAGTAAACACAGTTGCCTCTGGAACTCATAAGTTAAACTAGATGACAGGCAACAAAACACAGTGATATATAAATCTGATATATATATGGTATATATTTATAGTGATTTATATAAATATATGATATTTATATAAATAAATAAATAAAAATATATATAAATACATATTATATATAAATAAATAAAATAATAATAAATAAATAAAATAAATAATAAATATTATTGAATAATATTATTAAATTAATATTTATTATTAAATAAATATTATTAAATATTATTAAATTATTATTGGATTTAATAAATATTATTAAATAAATAATACATAAATTAAAATTTATATAAGATTTATATAAATATATGATAATAAATAACATATAAATTACATACACACCCAAATTCTCACAGTTAATTCAGAAAACAAAATAGCTCCTGGAAGTTGTTAGAAGTTTATGGATGGGACAAAAGAGATAAAAGCAACAGTGTCTGTGAAGCCTTTGAGACCAAAGTGAGACTTGGGACTATGTGGGAACAGAAAGGAAACTTGCCTTTTCTATAGAAAAGCTGGGCTTTCTAGTGGCATTATTACATTCCATCCTTAAAGTCACCCAGGATGACACACAAGGGACTTGCCTAAGGTCACCCAGCAGAGTCAGGGCTCCAACTGATACCTCCCAGTCTCCAAGCCCGTGTCCTTTCCCTGGCATTCTGCTTCCTAGGCAGAGGCACTCAGTCCCTGCAGTGGGGTGGAAACCAGTGGGAAGGAATGATGGTGCAAAGCAGTCGAGGCAGAGGGGTCAGCATCCAGGAGAGCAGAGCCAGTGAGTCCTTTCCAGACGGGGGAAGGGTGCATAGCTCTCCCACTAGGGAGGAAGCTGAGGGGGACCTCTGGCAGGCAGCAGCTAGCCCAGTGCGAAGTGCGCTTGCTCAGAGCAGAAATGAGAGACACGGGCCCAGAGGGGAACAGTGACGAGCCCAGGAAGTCTTGGATTGTGGGAGGCTGTGCTCTGAAAGGAGGGAGAGCAGTGGAGGGGAGGTTTGAGGGGAGGAGGGTAGATGAAAGACCTGTGGGAAGAAGGTTGTCCAGAGGTGTGGCCTGTCCATCAGAGGCACAGGGCTTCCTGGGGGCTGCTGGCACATGTCCCGGGGTGGGTGCTCCAGGAGGAGTGAAGGCCTTCCACTCATGGCTGCCCACGTGGAAGTTATTTCTGGTTCTTAATCTGGCAGCTGGGAGGAAGGAAGCAAGGAGTCAATGTGCAATTAGGGAATCTCTTTTGTTCAAACAGCCCATTTGACTAAGTCAGATATCACATTAATTGAGTCAAGAAACCACTTGAGTTGTTTTAAACAAATAGATTTGCTGCCTGATTGCTACACTGAGTACTGACCAATTTGGCAAATAAATAAGTCATAGATCTGGTATTAGATAATGCCAGTCCTGTTACCTCTACTACTACTGCTAGTACTAGTACTTAAGAGTAATATCATTATTGTTGTCATATTTAATTTTATTACTCTAGCAGGTTCTGTTTGTTGGGCATCTTCCAGCTGCCAGTGTATTTCTAGAAGCTTTACATCCTTGCTTGCTAATAATACTCAATAAACTCTAGCAGTAAATACAATTTTCCCTGTTACAGGGAGTCTCCAAGACTTCTTACCCATGACAGATGCTTTTGTAGACTGTACCTGGAAATCTAGGAAAGATGACTTGTCAGATCAAAGGACCTCTAGGGACCTCGTATGCCCTATGTGAACTAGGTATTCTTTTAATATCTTAATTCTCATTCCTTAGCCTTGTATGTGGAAGGGGCTGAGATGCTAAAGCCGGCGTTTGTGAGGGGTGGGGAGGAGGGGAATTAATCCTCACCAGAGAGAAGAGTCAGCACCACTAAGATGTTTTATTTTCAATTAAATCACCAGTGACTTCTAATTTCACACCATTAACAAATATGTGGATAAAAGATCATATTACAGACAAAAACTACTAGGGTCCAGCCTGTGTCCTCCTAGGAAGTGTCAGCATAGAGCCACAGTGACCTCAGCTCTAATTCTCAGAAACTCTTCAATGATCTGATGGCAAATAAAAATGCATAAGAGTTTTTAGCCAGAAGTGTCATGACCTCCTTTTCTGCCCACATGCCACCAGGAAACCAACTTCCCTTTTCCCCATTCTGTCTCATATCAGACATCAGCTCTGCTTCACAGATCAAATTATGATATTTTATTAGCCCATATTGTGTTTTATTTGTAAGATGTCTGTCATAGCAGAACGACTTTTATTATTATAGAAGTTAAAAAAATCCGAGAAATTCACTTTTAGAATAAAGCCACGCTATCATATTGTTGTTCTTCGTATTTCTTGAAAAAAAAATATATGCCTCTTCAAATCATCTTTCATTAGAGCATTCAAGGGGCGTCAGGGCAGTTCAGTTGGTTAAGCATCCAACTCTTGGTTTTGGCTCAGGTCCTGATCTCACAGTTGTGGGATCAAGCCCCACATCAGGCTCTATGCTCAATGCGGAGTCTGCTTCAGATTCTTTCTCCCTCTCACTCACATACATACTTTTTCTCTCTAATAAATAAATAAAATCTTTTAAAAATATTTATTAGAACACTCTAGCCCCCTGCTCTTTTCCCTACCATGATCCCCACTCTCTCTGCTCAGAGACCTTGTCAGCTGCCCACTCTGCTTGCCTGATGGTTGTGCCCTTGTTCTTACATTTATGGTCTGATTGCCTGTGTTCTGATAGAACAGGGTAGGACAATTCTATATATGAAGTATGCACATACACATAACTGCACACATGTATGAATACACACACACATATACATATGTGCATACACATATATGATCAGGAAACCGTGTCTACTAGCCACTATTGTTGGGCACCTACTATGTGGAGAGATAGGGTCCTGAAATCAACTATGTAGGAGTGGAAGCACCCTGAGAACAAAGGGATGGTCTTCCCGTTGACACAGTATATGTGCTTCTTTGCTGCCTGAGTCCATTGTCCCGTCTGACACAGCAGACATGAATGAAACAAATTGCTGTTTAGTAATGGATGCAAGGACTGAGGAAGGGAGGAAGAGAAAGGGTGGTGGGATCCTCAGGGGCCAGTACACTTGACTTTGAACACTGACATGGCTCTGTTCATTTTAAGAAGTATCTTGCTTCTAAGACCTCCATACCCGTCCAACTCCATGGTCAGGGCTGCCTGAGGCCAAGGAAATTCACTCACGCAACACTTGGTTCATAAATTCTCCCAACCACTGTTGGACCAAACGTCATTTACCAGTGAGCTGTTTTAACATCTTTTCCCAAACATGAGCCAGTTTCACAAAGCTAAAATCTAGATTGTGTTCCACTAGAATAACAAGTTAGATGGAAAGCACCTAGGTAGAAACTTCTGCTTACATTCAGTTACCCAAACAGAATAAAGCAAAACAAATTTAAAACTTGTTTGAATGAACTTGATTTTTAAATGTGAGGTGTGTGTGTTGAATGAGAACATTGGTCCATGGCATGGGCTGAGCACCCTGCTTGCAGCAGCTGGCAGGGGTTGCTTGAGGAAGACGTCACCCGAAGATGTCAGTAAACTCTAGCAGTAAATACACAGCTGCACAGGAAGGCAAAAAGACAGACTCTTAAAGGCCCCTGGGTGGCGGCTCAGTCAGTTAAGCATCTGCCTTCAGCTCAGTTCATGGTCCCAAGACGCTGAGATCAAACCCCATTGTCAGGCTCCCTGCTCAGGGGGGATTCTGCTTCTCCCTCTGTCTGCCCCCCAACACACTTTGGCTGTCTCTCTTTCTCTGTCTCTAAAATTAAGTAAAATAAGGTAAGACAAGGCAAAACAAGACAAAATGAAATAAAATAAAATAAAAAAGACATGCTCTTAGAAATGTCCCATACTTTTATGTTACAGCATTCTATGGAGAAGCCAGGAAAGAAAGGCTAGAAGAGCTACAGTAGAAACAAAAGAAGAAACAGACTTGAAGAACTGAGATTTGCAGAGTCCAGCCCCAGACATTTAAATTATACTGAAGCCCCTCATGCAGGACAGGCACATAGTCGAATGGAAAGGACATGGTGCTGTGTCCACAGGCTAGTGTTCCACTCGTGTCTCAGGCTCCTGACAGCTTTGCGATATTTGGGCAGCCACATAAACTCAGCAACACACAATTTCCTCACCTACAGCAATGGGTCATCTTGCTGTTTGCTTCTAGCCCTAATATTCTAACACAGCTGCGTATCTTGCTTTAAAATATTTGTTCTGACCTCCCCAGCTAGCCATTTCCAGAATTTAGTGATACTTATTTCCTTATGTCTATATGAGAACCTCCCCTCTCCTACACTTGGAATTCACTTCTTTAGCCTTGTCCTTGGTAGAGTTATAATAGAATAGGCATTTACATGATGATGAGCCACAATATGCTTAAAAAAAAAACCCTCTTAATTTTAATTGTAGTAAACACATACTTGTGTAAATACTTAGAAATATAGGAATATAGGATAATGTAGAAAAGACAATAATCACTGCTTATCATCCCACCCTGAGAGCTAATCACTGCTTGTATACATTCCTTTCCAGCCTCTTCTTTCCTTTTTCTTTGTGTGTGTGTGTGTGTGGTACTATATGCCAAACATACTTCTATACTCTGATTTTTTAAAAAATTATCATATCTCATGAGTATGTTCTTTGTCATTAAAAATTATTTGAATGTATAAGTCATGTTAAAGATGTTTTAATATTCTAGTATATGAAACATATGAAGTCCATTATTATACTTTGGCTGTTGTTATTTGTGATTCCCCTTGCTTCAAACTAATTGATATTTTTAGCAAACCAATACAAACATTATATATTTAATATATATAAAATTAAAAGTTAAAAAAACTTTCAGCAAATGACGGCAGACCCCTGTCCATCCTTCCTGACCCTAGAGCCCTACTTCCAACAAGAGACTTTTCTGACCTTTGACCGTTCCTTTTGTGATTATCTCCATGCTTCAAAATTATGTGCTTCTTTACTCACTCTCGATTCATGAACTTTTGGGCCAGAATAGGTGACCATGTGTGATGGTAGCTGAGGATTCAACACTTTTACCTCAAAGGCTTCTACCATCTCTCCTCTTACAAGTCCCCCATTAGGTTAAAAATCACAATTTTTGGTTAAATCAAGAGTCAGCATGGATATTATTATGCTTATAAAAATATTCTTCTCTGCTGAGACAAGTAATACACTGTGATTAGATTTATTTTTTCCATGTACATTTTATTTTTATATGCTTGCTAACTGGATATTTTTGGTTTTGTTGTTTGCTCCATTTTCTCTGGACATACCCTGTTTTCTTCCTAAACTTGCTGGCAACTTTCAACATCGCTAAATACATCAAATAATCTATGAGTTCTGTTTGTTTTCTCTGAAAACCTACTGCTTGGAGTCCCTTATCATGGTGTTCTAATATCGCTGATTGCTTTATAGGTAAGGGCTACATCTGTTGTCCAGATATTTATAATTGCACTCATCCCTTTATCTCCCTTGTGCTCTGTTTCTCTTGTTTGTTTACTTATTATTTTTATTTTTACTTACGTTTTTATTTGTGTTTATGTTTATGTATTTATATATTTTTTTGTTTTCATGCTTCACTTTTTCTTATTTTACTCCTTTGTTCAGATGAAGCATATCTTCCAGCTTTTTTGGAGAAAAAGTGCATGAAAGGTAGAATTTTGAGCCTTGGCACATGGGAAGGTGTCTGTTTATTCAACACCAGCGTGAGTGATTGATAGTTTCGCTAGATATAGCATTGTGTGTTGAAAATCCTTCATAACTTTGAAGATATTACTCCACTAACTTCTAGCTACCTTTTTGCTTTTAAGCAGTCCAATGCCATTCTAATTAAAAATATTATATCCATAATTTATTCCCTTTTGTTTGAAAAAAAATCCTTGCCAATTGGAACAATGAAATATAACATCTACTTTAATTAGATTTCATTATAACTAATGAGTTTGTAATTTTAAAATTTACTGCTGTTTTTATTACACACATAATGCATGCATTTTTCATCTTGCACACAATTTAAACAATAGAGAAATATACAAGCTGTGAAAGTCTTCCTCCCTCTTGTCTACATTCTTTTTCTCCCTAAAATAAGCATGGCTAAGATTAAGCTGTACATCTTCCAGCCACTGTTCTTTTTACACGTACATAAATATACATTTGTATGTACATACATATATAGTCTATATATTTTTTGAAGGGATTATTTAAAATATATGAATGGAATCATACTATACTTCTAATTTTGCAAGTGGCTTTTTTTTCACATATCGATGAGTTCTGGATAATTTTCCGTAACTCTATGCATACATTTCATGGCATATAGCACCACGCTGATTTATTCAAACATATATTTATTTATATGTTTCCATTTTTCTTAATGATGTTTAAGAGCTGGTTATTTATTAAAGTGTTCACCTTTTAAGATGACATTTTACCATATACAGTCATAGTCTTTGATGGCACTTGTTACACAGCCCTTATGCTGACTTGGTAGTCTGGACTATGATTCAAATCAGTGGCCCTCCTACAGCTAAGTGAGAGAGAGGGGGAGAAAACAAAGATATGAGGTGAGAGGCAGGAAAAAAAAATGAGTGTTCTGGTTTACATGTAGCTCCGACTTAACCTTCCAAAATTTTCTACTGTGCTCTGAGGTGTGTCTCTGCTCTACTGAGAAGGAGGCTTGTCACAATCTTAACACTATTTCACTAGGATGGATGATTCTGAATCTTTGGCTATTTGATGATGATCCACCCCCAGCAAAGAGGTAACATATGGAGCTATAATAATGGTAATAACATTTGTATAACACTTTATGGTAACACAGCCCTTCCAAATGCACTACTTCATTTGCTTTGCACAGTGCATAATAGCAACCACGCGACTTGTCCTCATGGCTCCCATCAGCCACATATTTGTTCATGCTCAGAGTATGGAACTGTGAGCCAACTTCCCAGTCAGGCAGTCCTGGGTTAACAAATCCCTCCTTGTTGCACTGACTAGCTCATGACTTGGGGCTGCAGCTCAGCCTACCTTTGTCTCAGTTTCCTGGGCTAGCATGCAGTACCATGTAGCCTTGTTGCTTTGCTTAAATAACATTATAAAAGTAAAGCTTTTAGCACAGGGCTCACATCTTTTAAGCAGGCAATAACAGATCTCTGTTTTCCCTCTTTCCCAGTGCAAATATCTGGGCGGGAGTGGGGGGGCGAAACAGATATATTCCTTTTTCTCTAGTTGTTCTAGGGACTTAGTTCTGTTAAAAAAAAAAAAAAAATGCTAATAATGCTTTAGAGACTATGCTTATTTTGCCAGGCCAGATGGGGAGCAAGAGCAGAAGACAGAAGTCATCAGGAGGTGACAGGAGGGTATAATGGGGAGAATGTATTGGTATGGGGAATAGTGAATGGTGCCCATTTAAATGCAGAATACTGTGTGTTCAGGCAGTAAAGCTGCTGGTATCAAAACTGATTCAGCAACTAGTAAACATAGACCCATAACATCTTCCAGATTGATGAGCTCCAAATTTTAACTGCGACACCTGTAATTGAGGGTTTGGGTGACATGGTTCCAACACAGCCTCATTTAAGAACGCCTGGCTATAATCAGTCTTTGGGTCAGCACCCACTCTTGTGCTCCCAGAGCCTCTTCCCAGGAGGTAGGAGTGATTCGGAAGAGATGACTCAGGTAATTCGTACAAAGAGCGATAAACTACTGGGATTTTTTTCCCCTCCATCTCCTAACCCCATGACACTTTTCTGTGTTCTCTGCCCTCCTTGCAAAGTATTATAGGCCCTAACTCTATTGGGGGATCAAGCAAAGAATAACTGAGATAACACTGTATCTGAAATCACTAGCCCTCAAATGTACAAGGAATGAAATAATGATTGGCAGGATTCTGGTAATCTTGGAAAACATCTTTGTTCTTGTGAACTATTCTTTAACCTTATTTGATAATGTTGTGTTATAATTATTTCCAGGTGGAGAGTCAAGTCCGATTATGGTCTGCTAAAAAGGCCAAGAAAAAAAAAGGATGCCTATATTGATCTTCAGGGATAAAAGCCAAGTGTGCCTACCAGTAACTTTTTTTCTTTTAAGTAGGTTTCACACTGCATAGGGAGCCCAAATCAGGCTTGAACTCATGACCCTGAGATCAAGATCTGACCTGAGATCAAGAGTCGGACTCTCAACAGACTGAGCCACCAAGGCATCCTCACACCAGTGATTTTCAATGATCTATTGCTATACTCAAAAGATAAGTGATTCCATTTAATACTTTAAATACAGGGGCGCCTGGCTGACTCAGTTGGTTAAGCGACTGCCTTCGGCTCAGGTCATGATCCCAGAGACCTGGGATCGAGTCCCACATCGGGCTCCCTGCTCAGTGGGAAGCCTGCTTCTCCCTCTCTCACTCCCCCTGCTTGTGTTTCCTCTCGCTGTGTTTCTCTCTGTCAAATAAATAAATAAAATCTTTAAAAAAAATACTTTAAATTCAAAGAAAAGGAGTTGGAATATTAACTAAATTTTATTGATTATTAAATGTAGAAATTGGCATTAAGTGTTCAATTTTCTCCCTCTTGCTGTGGAAAAAAATGTCATAATCAAATCAACTTTCTTTCAAATCAATCTTTCTTCCTTCCTTTTTCTATCGAGAGGCTATGCACAATGATTAGATGAGTTCATAAGCTTCAATGATGATGGATTTGGGTTTTTCTGAAGAAATAACATGGCCTACAAGACCTCATTAAATAAACTCATTATCAATCTGCTATTCTATAGACCAAAAAAATAGCTTTATTGTAACATAATGATAAAACGTTTCTCAAGGTAATTCTAATTGTTTGCTGTTTTTGTGCTTGAAAAATATTTGCTTAATCTCATGAATTAAAGTATAAAAAATTTAGCTTACAGTGGTTTCTAGATACTATTTAACATACCCGGATTCCATTTATCTTGGAGAAAGTACACAAATGTATTCACGTTTGCTTAACTCACTTCCTTCTTCTTTCACTCTTACCTATCTCACTAGGGTAAAAAACATGAGTGG
Source organism: Spilogale gracilis (assembly GCA_004023965.1). Taxonomy (NCBI): domain Eukaryota; kingdom Metazoa; phylum Chordata; class Mammalia; order Carnivora; family Mephitidae; genus Spilogale; species Spilogale gracilis. The sequence continues at coordinate 60,073 of PITA01004070.1, forward strand.
TCCTTTTTCCTGTGCTTCTTATGTTTGAGTCCTTGACAGGGCTTCTCAATCTCACGTAGTCTGGCTATTTGTCTGTTTGTTTGCTGTATTTTTTTTATTTGTTATTTCATTCCCATTGGTCTTCTCCAATCTTTTTGTTATGGGACTCCTGTTAATGAAACTTCATACTTTTTCTCTCCTATTTTTATTTCTCTTCCATTTTGCGGTATATTTTTTTAAAGATTTATTTATTTATTTTTACAGAGAGAGAGAAAAAGTGAGCAGGGTGAGGGGGAGAGGGAGAGGGAGAGAGAATCCCAAGCAGACCCCTACCTGAGTGTGGAGCCCAACCCAAGGCTTGATCTCAGGACCCTGAGAAAAATCACCTGAGTCAAAACCAAGAGCCACACATGCTTAACCGACTGCACCACCCAGGTGCCCCCATTTTGTGGTATATTTTATTAGGATCCTGTTTCAACTGCTCTATTGAATATATAAACTTTTCTCCATTCTCACCTTCTCTTTCATGCTGTTTCCTTTTTTCAATAGCATCTCTTTTTTCATGAATGCACTATTTAATCTCTCCAAGGCTATTATCATAACTTTTTGAAATTTTAGCTCTCTCCCTCGTTGTCTTCATTTTTGTCCAATTTTTTTGTTTCTTTTTTTCCTGCTTGTTTGTTTTGGTGTTTGTTCCAACACTGCATGCTTCTTCAACATGATTAGTGATTCCTGGTTCTCTGCTTGCACTTAAAAACCAAGCTCTAAAAATCAGATTAGAACCACAAGCAAAGTTAAAAAGAAAATTCCAAACCAGAGAAAATATTTGTTATATATGACAGAATAATGGCCTATGTTTATGTTTCTAAAGAACATGAACAAATCAGTCAGATAACTATTTCAATAAAAATGGGTAAATGTCATGGACAATCAATTTGCAAAATTTAGTTATCTAGCAACATTTAAAACTGCTTTACTGTAATCAAATATAAAAGAAAACAACAAGATACCATTTTTAAGACCAAATTGTCTTTTTATTTTCGTTTAGTTAGTTATTTTTGAGTTGTAAGTCTAAATGTCGGCAAGGATGGGAAAAATATACTCTTATATATTGGTGGTAGGACTATAAATGGTGAATTTTTTCAGGGTAACAATTCAGCTGTATGTATTAAAGCTCTGAATTGAACCAACAATTCTACTTCTAATAATCTTAAGGAAATAAGCAGTCAAGTTTGCAAAGATCTATGTAGAGTCTGCTATTGTTTATTATAATGAAAAATGGACATAAAACAAGTGTTAAACATTAAAGGATTAACAGAATGAATTATTATTATACTTATCTGAAGAATACTACACATCTATAAGGAATAATGTTACTGTAATTTATTTATTGACAAAGAAAGATACTGATGATATATTGTTACATCAAAAAAGTATGATAGAAGACTGTATAAACATGGAGCCCCATTTAAAATAATACTATCTATGACACATACATACCCAGAAAAAATACAGATGGTCTACAAATATAAACTGTGATTATTTCTAGATCATGGCAATATATGAGTTTTATTTTCTTCTTTATGTTTTATATATTTTCCAGGTTATCTACAATAAACATAATACTCTATGCATAATAAAAATATTTCTTTAAAACAGAGAGAGAGACAGAAAGAGAGAGAGAAGGGGATTTAGAAGCCCTGAGAATGTGTGTGTGTGCACATTGGTTTGGAAATTGCTTGCTTATCAATAGGCTTTGCCACAGAGTAATGAGATGAGGACCAAGTCATTTCACAGGAAAACCCCATCTACCAGTATCTGTGAGCATCCCAGGCCTGTGAGTCTTTTTCTACAAAGGTAAATCCTCCACTATTTTTCTGAGGGAGTATGAGATTAATAGCCAGTATATTCTGGGAGCTGGACATCTCCCACAATGAATCCTTCACTTGATTGGCCCTATTTGCAGCCTAAAATTCTTTTCTTATCCCCTGCTATGCCTGGGTACTCCAGAAGAGCCTTCCAAGCTAAATTTCTCCAGAGAAAAACCTCCTGCTTCTTGTCTGGGCGAAGGGAGTTTAGGGGTCTGGTGGTGAAGAACTAGACGAGGACTGGCATCTCAGGACTCCTTATACTGAGTTATTTATTTATTTATTCATCCATCATTTTTTATTTATTTGTTTGTTTGTTTGTTTGTTTATTTATTTATTTTGAAGATTTTATTTATTTGACAGAGAGGAACACAGCCAGAGAGGGAACACAAGCAGGGGGAGTGAGAGAGGGAGAAGCAGGCATCCCGCCGAGCAGGGAGCCCGATGTGGGACTCGATCCCGGGTCTCCGGGATCATGACCTGAGCTGAAGGCAGTTGCTCAACCAACTGAGCCACCCAGGCGCCCCTATTTTTATTTTTTCAGTGTTCATTGTTTATGCCCTGCACCCAGTGCTCCATGCAATATGTGCCTTGAGTACCCACCACCAGGATCTACCATCCCTCACTCCCTCCCCTCCAGGACCCTCAGTTTGTTTCTGAGTCCAAAGTCTCTCGTGTTTCATTTCCCTCTCCAAATTACCCTACTTCCCATTTCCTTTCCTTCTTATACTGCCACCACTGACTTTTAACTGAGCCGCCCATTTCAAGCTCCATCCCTCCTCCAGCCCTCACAGTATCCACTACCTCCAATTCCCTACATCTTTCCAGGGTTCCACAAGTGAGATCCACTTATTTCTTGTGCCTCTCTCCTCACCATTCTTTCTGGGCTCTAATAAGTTAGTTACTAGTCATCCAGCTGTTTTTAGATTTCAAAATTTGACATTTATTATTTGGTGAGGTCCTCTTTCCTGTTCTCTTTCTTCTTATTGATTTATATCTTTTCTTTTTTTCTACTCTCATCTTAATACAATTTCAGAAGGAACAGAGATAAATATTTGCATTCAATCTGATACATTTAGCAGGAAGTCCTGTGGATATTTATACATTTGCTCCTATTCATAAATAACACTGTACACAGATGCCTCATATAAGAAACTTCCAGGGCTTGGAAAAGCAAGTTAATGCTAACATAGTGAAGAGGAGACACATGATATCACTTGGATTCACCTGACCAACTAGAACTTGTACATGAAGATCCTTTTCCTTCCCTGGTTTATCTAGCTATGACCAGGGATGTGCAAAAAAACAAAACAAAAACAACAACAGCAACAAAAACAAATAACAAGCACAATATGCCAAATTCTCTATAATAAAATGTTGTGCTTGGATAGGAAGGAAATTGCAGCTGTTCAGTACAGCTGGCAAATAGCTGACTGCTTTTTACAGGAAACAATGAAATATCTAAAGTGAATAGACATATCAAGAAATAGATGTGTGAGCTAAGTTCCTACTTCCCACTTTAAAAAAATCTTTGAATAGTTAACATTTATTTAGATTTTTTTAATGAAAATTTCCCCCCCAAATTTCCACTGACCCATGTAGAAATCTCCCAAAAGTCAATTCACTAAATACTATCCCCAAGTACACTTACACTTGCCTAAAATGGATTGATTTTTCAGGAATAATCTTTATGCCACCTGCTTCAAAGTCTTCATTACCGCATAGAGGAGGTAATAAGGACAGATGTCTACCTGTGTGTAGGTGTGTGTTTGTACACATGTGTTCACTTAGCCTCTAGATCTACAAAATTAGAATCTGGGGGGAGAGGAAGAGGGAGAGAGAATCTTAAGCAGGCTCCACACCCAGCATGGAGTCCAACTCAGGGCTTAATCTCACAACTCTGAGATCGTGACTTGAGACGAAATCAAGAGTAAGATGTTTAACTGATTGAATGAGCCAGGTGCCCCCAAAATGAATTTTAAAAAATTCTCTATTTCTCCATTTCTCATAGCACTCAACCTTCATCTAAGCACATGGTTGGGATTCAATAAATGTTTGCTGATTTATTAACGGATTATATTGTTGAGAAGGGTTGTCTGACCTCCAAAAACAAGGGTACATCTCAATTTATGAAACACAAACAAGTTGACTGAGGACAATATTGTTTAACAATTATCAGTTAAGGGCACCTGGGTGGCTCAACCAGTTCAGTGGCTGCCTTTGCTCGGGTTACGATCCCAGGGTGCTGGGATTGAGCCCGGTATCGGGCTCCTGGCTCAGCAGAGATCCTGCTGCTCCCTCTCCCCCTGCCTGCCTCTCTGCCTGCTTGTGCTTTCCATCTCTCTGTCAAATAAATAAATAAAATCTTTTTTAAAAAAAGCATTAAAAAATTGTCAGTTAAATATGTCAGTTGCAACAGGACACATACTGCATAATTCCACTCATACGAGGTACCTAGAGTAGTCAAATTCATAGAGACAGAAAGTAGAATGGTGGGCTCCAGAATCTGAGAGAAGGGGAAAATGGGAGTTAGAGTTTTAAGGGTATAGTTCGGAAAGACAAAGGAGGTCCTGGAAATGGATGGTGGTGATGGTTGTGTAACAATGTCAATTTGACTTAATGCCGCAGAACTGCATGCTTAAAAGTAGTTAGAATGGCCAATTTTACATAATGCACACATTACAACAAGAGAATAAGAGAATTGTTAGTCACATCTTCAATGCCTTGGTGAGACTCATTTCACCAGAAACACGGAATCCTAGAACAAGTTCCCTGTTTATCACAGTGATTCTAACCCCCTTTATTTCTAGTTTATTGGATGCGATGCACTGGGATCTGGTGAAAGCAAAATTCATATCTGAATAAAACCCAATGAAAACTTGCTTCTTATGTATTTCATAGAGACTTCCCTGTGCTGACGTGACTCTATCATTTAACCTCTTTAGGGAAGATCAAGTTTCTATTGGATATTCTCAGGCTTTGAGAAAGTGCTCACCACTTGAGGTTTCTGGTGAGCTCCAGTAGAGTAAGCCGGAGTTACATTTGTGCAGATGTGTTCAGGCTGGATTGGCAACTGAGCATAAGATACTATGTCGGTAACGAAAGGAAGCGGACTTCAGCTATTGAGCCCCTGGGGTGGAGAATTCTTCTTCCCATGAAACTTTGTTCCCCAAGGCCCCAGACATTTTCTTCTTTCTGTTATGAATTTGTATCCTTTGGAACATCTCAGCAAAGTGATTCATTGACAGACACAACCCTGAGCTCACCCAGATATTTGCTAAGTGGGTTGTAGCGGTTTAGAAGAGCCAGCACTAATGGCCTGAGGTCCTAGAAGTTTCCCCAACTAGTTTTTTGGAAGTCATCCATGGACTGGTCAGACTTGTTCAAGCATTGTCTGGGAGGCCACTGGAAACTCTGCTCATCAGGGCCTCTATTGAGGCGAAATGTTTGAGGGGTTGAGCAGCATTGCTGGGCTGTGTACCCAATGTGACCTAAAGCAAAATCCAAATTGTGAGCAAGGATAGAAGCTGGAGTTTAAAGTTAGGAAAAGCAGAGGAGAGTCCAAGGTTGTGAGATAGATGAAGGTGTCAGAGGCACACAGCTGAGTGTCACTGGGGGCGGGGGTGGCTGATGAGGTAGACACAATGTCTTAAATTTGCTAGGCAAGATCAGACACTGGGGAGCAAAGCAAATTACAGAGATGGCAATCCATAAGCGCCATGTGGTCACAGAGAGTCACAATATTGATGAAAAGGAGAAAGGTCACTTTCGTTAATCAGTGTGTTATCTATGTGATATGAAACCTTTGCTTACATGAAAATCTTCAAGTCATTAATCAAATTTTTCATTTTTCTTTCAATGGTGTGGTGACATGAAGAACCACCCTGAGAGGGCAAGTAGCAAGAAGAGAGAAAAAGGAACCAGAATTTCCCTTTCCAGGATGGTTTTTCTCACTCATTCTTTTTTGGGGTCTCACCTATGTCCTCTCATCTTCAGGGTTTAACTAACTAAAGGGCACATCCTGGTTTCACATGGCTGAACTTTCTCCAGAGAATAACTGCTCCTTGCCTAAGTCAACTTCTGTCAGCTCAATCTCCTTGCACCATTACTCTGTTGATTTTTTTGCCCTCAGAACACCCTCCAAAGCTTCTCTTTGATTCCCTTAACTTTCTGAGAGTCCAGACATGAGACTCACCCAAACAACCTCTTCCTTCTATGGGGAGCTCCAAGAGAAAACAAAAACAAAAACAAAAACATATCTTTGCAAAAAAAATAAAGGAACAAGGAGCCATTTCCTCGCTTGAGGACTGAAAATTTAGCTATCTCATAGCTGAGGGTTAGAAGACTCAAAGACCTCATCTTTCATAACCCTTTGTTTGAAGTCAGTTTGGAGCAGCAGAAAGAAAAAAATATGAAGAATATCTAATTTTGTGACTCTCATTTTCAAATTCAAATCTCAAATGTTCCCTGAGGCTGTGGATTGCCAAGGCAGCCCAGTGATGAAAACTTAATAAAAGACCCAGAAAGATCATAGATCACACTGGCCTATCAGCTGTCATAGGTAAGAGAACAATAATGACATTATTCTAATATTTGGGATGTTCTTGGCTATGTTTCATTCTCTGCACTGACACCAAGCTGAACTTCAATCTTCATCATTGTCTGTCATGAGGTCATCCGTGGTTTCTGGTCATTTCTGCCATGCACTGTTCTTTCTTCTGTCTGGTTCTGTTTTAGAAATAAGCTCAACCACAAAATCCATGCATGATGATGTCTTTACGTTATCACTTTATGTCATGATTTTAGTCACTTCCCATCCCAAGCTCTCCTATTTTTCAGCCCAAATCCACCCCCCACCCCACTATACTTTTGTAACTGAAACATGGATCACATAAATGCCATTCTCTGGTTTTCCTATTCCTAAGAATGGAATCCAAGGTCTTTACAGTTAGGACTTTGACTCATTTGACACCTCACTTTCTGTCACGGTGGCCCTGCCCTTCTCTGTCCCCCAGTCCCCCCTCCCCCACCATGCTTTATGCTGGGACAATCCCTAGCATGCAAACCTGTTTAATTCTCCATGCTTTTCCTGGAACATTCCCTCTCTTTTTCTCTGCCTGGACAAAGATGGCAGTTGGCCTCCACAACATGTGAGTGTCCTCCTCTGTGAAGTCTTTCTTAAACTTATGCCAAGATAATTTCTCTACTTGCCAGTGATATGGCATCATATTGGAACTAGTTATTGACGTGACTGAGATCTGTTCCTGTTCCCATGACTTTACTCAAAGACATTCTAGACTGGGAGCCCCTCACTATGGCACCCCCTTTTCTGTTACATTGCCTGGTTCCATGTATTTAATTAGTGATAAATAAAGGAAAGAATTAATGAAGAAAGTAAGGAAAACCTTCTATCCAAAAAGAGAAGGCAAACAGTCTGCCATCTTTAATGGAGGCAAGTTGGCTTGGTACCAGTTACCATACTCAGGTACTGCAGATGTGCCTCCTCTGTCCTCCTCTAGGAGCTCCCACACTGCATATAATGAGAAACCAGTCCATCTTTGCTTTCTTTGCTGGTTGATTTCCTACTTGAAGTTTATTTTCTCATTGTCTCGTTGTTCATTTCTCATTGAGATGGCAAGTTGACATGGAGCTGGAAAGAAGTACCTTATATGGGTACATCTGGTATGATCTCAATTTCTCCTTTGTAGTCAGGGCTCACAACCTCCTTAAAAGAGACTGGATAACTTCCCACACTGGCTTCCTTGCCCACCACTTTACCCAATCAAAAACACACACCCTTTCTCAGAAATCCAGGATAGCAGGTGTTACTCCTTCCCCAAACTCCACACTCTGGGAAAGTCGCAAGGACAAGCTTATCAACTCTCTTCTGCCTGCTGCTGGGAGTGTTAATTAGTGCAATTCTCTAGAAAGCAATTTAGGAGAATTAATCCAAAGTCTTCAAAATCTTCCACCCAGTTAATCCAGCAATCTCACTTCATTGATGGGAGAAAATATATACATCGATGTTCATCCCGGAATTACTTATATTAGAAAACCATTTAAAAGGCAATGGCTAAGTTAACTGAGGAACATAGATTAGTCAGTAAAAATTGTGTCGCAGAAAAATATGTAACAGCATTCCCCGAATGGTTAATTTGTCAATGAAAAATCAACAAATAAACAATACCTACGAGTGTTTCCATACTCACAACTGCCAATGTAAAGAATTGGAGACTTTTTCTTCTTGACCCCAGGAGCTTCATCCAGAAGAGGGAAAGATTAGCTGATTGAAGTCTGAACCTCCCAGAGCTGCCACAAGCCTCTCCCGTCACCCCTTCCTGCATGTCTGTCTCTACACAGGAGACCCCCACGATTCCCTCTGGTGTCTTCTGGGATGTACACTCCTCAGCTGGTTTCTCACAGCACTCTGCCACCTGCAGCTATGCCTCGGAGGCTCCCAAAGGATGAAACACGGGTTTGGTTCTAGCTCATGTCCCAGGCAACAGCCCCGCCTCCAGGACCCAAGAGAGACATTGCCGGACCACAGGCTTCCCATCCTTGAACTGGGCTCACACACTCACCCTCTTTTGCCTTCTGGGTGAGAGCCCTTACGTTCCACCTCAGGAGCACAAGGCATACCTGAGGTGCCAACACCCACCTCTGAATCTTACCACCCACATGTTTCTCCAGGATGAGAATTAAAAGCATAGATGATGCAAGAGTGACTAAAAAGCCACTCGGCCCAAAGGACATCAACCCTGTGTCTCAGATACCATTCCTCGGCACCTCTCCCCATAGCTCTGATGCTCCAAGGTCTGTCTCTGAAGAGGTTGAGTAGAAAGGAAGGGTGAATCAGGATCCATGAGATTCTGAAAATGCTTCTATCTCTCCCTGTCCATCCTCCTCCCTGTCAGAAACACTCGAGGTTAATAACAGCTGATCACCTAAATGGAGCACCGTGTTAAAAACAGATGCCCTGACCCAACCTGTTCTCTGAAAGAAAAAGTGGCAGTTTTGTTTTCAGTTATTAAAAGAGGTCAGTGTCATAGGATAATCTTTTGTCTCTTTCCGTTTCCCAAAGCAAACACAACTTGGAAAGCATAGGGTTTTCTGGATGAAATGACTCTGCACTTCTCTCACTATCCCTTGCCCAGCATTTTGGGGATCACTTTAGGTCCTTTGCCTATTGCCCTGTTTTACAGTAATCCCCCCTTCCTCATACATCACTCCTTAGGGAAGTCTCTCCATGGAGGAAAACTGCCTTTGTGTGGACTTCTCATTACGCTTTCTCATCTGACTTATAGTTGTCCCTCTGCACCCTTTTTCTCCAGCCCGACAAACATTTTGTCACTAGTTTTATCTGAGACAGGCCTACTATTGCTCTGGTGACTCTGTTACCAGACAGGCAACATCTTTGTGTCTTTAGGCTTTTTTTTTTTAAGATTTTATTTATTTATTTGACAGAGAGAAACACAGTGAGAGAGGGAACACAAGCAGGGGGAGTGAGAGAGGGAGAAGCAGGCTTCCCGCCGAGCAGGGAACCTGATGTGGGACTCGATCCCCAGTCTCCGGGATCATGACCTGAGCCGAAGGCAGTCGCCCAACCAACTGAGCCACCCAGGCGCCCGCGTCTTTAGGCTTTTGAAAGTTAAACTAGAGTCACGGTTTCCTACTTCGCTGCTGCTCCTGAGACTCCACTGTCCTTCCCTAGCCTCTGTCCCCACAGGTGAGTCATGGCTGTAATAAAATCATGGAGCAGAGCCTTCCTTTCATGGTGGGCTCCCAGGGAGCTGAGCTGTCCAGCCAAAATGCATCTTAAAACATGAGCCCTCTCACCAGTACCAGCTTTAGGTTTGAAGCAAAGGATAGAGAAAGTCCTTTCGAAAAGTGTTCTGAGGACGCTCAGAGGGGAAAACGTCCAGTGGAAGGGTTTACAAAGTGGTCAAATCCTGAAGAAATCTTTCGTGTGTGCCGGGAATGGTGCTGATGGGGTGGGGGAGGAGTGTGCCCGAACTGAATGTGTGCCTTGTCTTTCCTGACAGCTAAGTCCTCAGATTCTCAGAGGGCAGTGATATTTCTAGGCTGATGATATTCTGCACACAGAGCTGGAGAAACCAAACCCACACACTGGTGTCTGTTTCTCAAGTTTGTGCTTCATGCTTTCCAGAGTTACAACTAGGTTGGAATATCTCCCCATACGTCCCATGCCCAGCGATGTCCAACTCTAGAAACGCAGAATGTGTTACATCTCTTGACAGAGCCTCTCTTATCCGCAGAGGGAACAACATGATTTTCTTTGTATCTCATTATCTGAACACATCATTTTAGAGCCCAATATTTTTCAGATATTATCCCACTTCAATTATTTCAATTTCTAAACATCGATCAAGCATTTTCTGAAGGTCAGTCGTTATGTAGTTGTTACATCAACATAAAAGTGAGCACATGGTCCTCAGACTCAAGTAGCTCTGAAGTTATTATTTCTATACAAACATATTTATCTAGGCACAAAAAATAATATTAGACACATCCTATTATATGACAATAGTAGAAGCATTAAATTGAAGATATGCACTTATTAGAATTTTAAGTCGACATGAATAATGTTTGTAATGAATTGCTAATGACTTGTGGACATTTTCATGATAAAAGTAAAATGAACAAAATTCATCTTTTTGTATGTGATATTTTTATCATTATATATACACGTAGGCTCATGGGACAGGAAGAATGTTTCAAAAGTCAATATTAGTTTCATGTTGTGAGATTTCAGATGATTATTTTATTTCTTTATATTTTTCTGTATTTCCAATTTTTTTTTAGTAAACTCTATGCCCAATGTGGGACTTGAACTCACGACCCTGAGACCAAGAGTTGCTCTTGATTTAAGATCAAGATGTTATACCAACGGAGCCAGCCACACACCCTTGTATTTCCAATTTTTAAAATTACATTAATTTTATAGTCACATATCAAAGTTAGTAACTTTTAAGTTATTAATTTAGCAATTAATGATTCAATAATCTGTTAATGTTCTGATTGACGAACGTGTTCTTACCATATGCCAGGCAAGGAAGCATCCTTTGTGAAAACAAAAGTCAATTGATGTATTGGCCTGGATCTCGCTGAAAGTTACTTAAAATTCTCATATTCAGAAAGAAATGAAATGAAATGTACTTAATGTGGCATAACTGAACCATCATCAGAAGTCGAAACCAAATATATTTGTTTTCAGAAACAGGAAGATTTATCTTTCTGGGTGTAGAGATAATGTGAACAGTCAGGAAGTCTATAGGAATATCTGACCCTTGGGAGAGGTCATATGTAAGGTCTCATCAGTTCCCATATTTGGGAAAGTGTCTCAAGAATGGAGGGCACGTTTTTCCATCTCCAGAGACTAGTTTGTCTTTTACGTAGTGAAGGTACCTGGTAATGAGTTTGTCGTTAAGAGCTGATTTGAAACAGAATTTTTAGAGAGCCAATTTTTTGGTTGCTTAAAGTTAATTGCTTTGTACCTAATTTAAGTCCCACAGGGAGCAATTCTGATCTCCCCCAGCAAACTTTATCTTAAATGAGGCTGATCTATAATCCTATTACATGTGTCTGGGTGTCTATCAGTAAATACCATGGGGTGCATGAAGTTTCTAAAGGATACTGTGTGGTTTACACATCCTCAAAGGACTTTACTCTTGGCCAGGAAGTGGTTGGTTTTCCTAGTTAGGAGAAGATGAGAAGGGTTATATTAAATTTGTTTGCTCAAACCGTAGATCCCACTTGCCTTGCGACTTGCAAGAGATATGATGCTGTAAAGGGAATGAATGAAACAGAGGAATAAATGAGACACAGTATGGAGCATAGGAGGGCATCAGGGCTGCAATAATCCGAAAGAATCCAGATTAACACCAATCGCCAGCCTACAACGGTTCTCAAAATGTTGTTCCCGGACCAGCAGGATCCGCCTTGCTTGCGAACTTAGAAACACAGATTCTTTAGTCTCACCCCTCGTCTATTGAGTTGGAAACTGTGGGGGTGGAGTTTAACTACCCCTACTGTACCAACTCCCCATGTGATTCAGATGTACACTGAAGTTTGAGAAATGCTGAGCCAGAGAATAGGGATTTTGCTAAAACAACCATGAGGTGAGAGATGAATGTGGTCAGGTGTTCCCTGAGATGTGAGGACAGAGATGGGCAGCCATGAGAAATGGGCTGCTAACTAACAGAACTTCACCCAAAAAGGCTCAAATAGCTTTTTCTCATTTGGAGGAGTGGAATTGTAAGTCAATCAGAGTCAAGAGCCCGGAGGTAGAACGAGGATGACAGACAAAATTCTGGGACCAGGAACAATTTCCCATTCCCTCCAGGTTTTTACTGGCATCTCTTGCCTGGAGACACATTGAGGTTACTGGAAGTCTCTGACAGGAGGGGTAACCCACGGAAGATGAAGCCTAAAGGGAATAACCCTTTCATTTATCTAATTTCAAGACAATGCACCCAAAGCTAATAGAACTGAGCTCACAGGGTATAAATAGGTGAGCTATGGGTAATGGGAACAAAGAGACCTTTCAGAAAAACTCAGTGACGTTCTTTGACACCATTCCAGTCTTGGTGGACAATGGAGGTTTCATTAGTGTGAATAGGATAGATCATTAACAAATCATTTGATGCCTCTCTCAATGGATCTTATTATAGAAATAGCAGTACGGCATTATTTGACATAGAGAACCATGCCAAAGATAACAAATTATTTTATAGAATCCAGAGTACATAAAGATGATAAAGTAACTGAGGAGCCTTGTGACAAGTAAGTTTCTGGAGAACTCAGCTTTAGCTGTGGATTCCAATGATCAGGGTGGCCTCCAAAAGTGACTTGAATATTAATCATGTATTGATTAAATATTAAACTAGATTGGATCATTGTTTGGTGTCTGGTCCCAAGGTTGGCCTCTGGCCTGAAAACTCTGCTTCCTGGATGTCAGAACCCAATAGCTAATAAATAGTAGGAGTCAATCAAAATGGGTCAGTTGACCTAGAATAGTGGTTCTCAAATTCAACACACAACAGGATCACTCTAGAGAACTCATTAACCTGAGATGCTGAGCCCCAACCCCAGAATTTCTGATTCTCTAGGTCTTAGGTGGAGCTTCAGTATTTGCACTTCTAGCAAGCTAGAAAAAGACGCTGCTGTTTTGGGGACCATATTTTGAGAACCGATAGAAGAGAGAAAGCACTGACCAGTAATGATGCCTTTCTAGGATTAAAGCACAGGAAAGAGGCAGCAAGTAGCAACACTCCACTGCGTAAAGCTGAAACTATTTTACCTTTGCTGTGGGGTTCTGACATCCAGGAAGGAGAGATTTCAGGAAAAATTTGGGTGATTATTGCAAATAACTTCTGGAAAGATTAAAATGAATTCAGGCTTCCTAATGCCTGGATAACGTTCGAGAGGTTTCCATTTTACCAGGAATCAAAACAACGACCCTAAATGGAATTATCTTACAGGCTGTATGCCCTGTCTGCTCTGTTCCTGCCCAGTGAGCTCAGCCAGGCTGGCTGCTGGCTTCCAGAAGCTTAGCCAGCAACTGTGTGAGCAGGTAGAAAACTGCCTTCTTCTGAAACTCGTAAATAGTCTCTGGGATAGGGCTGCCAAGGGAAAGGTGACCTGGACAGTCCTCCCAAGGACTCCACTCTTCCACAATTAAGGCTGCTTGTAACCCACACTGTGACCCACTGAGCCCCACAGCGTTAGCATCACCTTTTCCTCAAATACTTTCGCCCAGCTCATGTGTCTTTCTGGCCTCAGAATGGAGCATTTGTAATGAGGAGTGCAGGAAGAAAGCTTCTTCACAGAAAGGATTTGAGAGCAAAGAAAGACACTAGCCTGTCGATCCTGTGCCCTTGACATTCAGTGCCTGATTGTCACTACGTCATTGTGTTCTCAGGCCGTCACCATCAGGAGTACTCTGCCTGCCCATTGCCCAGTGACCCACACGGGAACTTGGACCTGTGCAGGGAGGAGGGGGGGAGTTGGAAGGGCTGCGATGATAAGTTTACTTTAGCCTAGAGCATGGAGATTTTTGTAGCCACATCCTCCTAGAAGTGCCACCTACAAGGAAGACAGAACACCAACAGTGCATAGGAGATAGGACTATTTCTATTATTTACGTGTCATTTGACCCACCGAAGTTATCCCCACAGCCCATAGCAGAAGAAGCTTCCCCCAGCACTTCTATCAATTTGGGGAAGGCTTGAGTAGGGATTTCTAGGCCTTGCTTTATTCCCATAAATTTTCTACCCAGTAAGAGGAGGTGGTAACATGGATGAGAACTTGACTTGTTGACCATGTTTCTATTATACGTGGTTCAAGAGTTCAAAGTCATGGCCCATGCATGCTCTGTCATCTCCTGGTTTCCTTTGGACCAGCCTATGTTCCAGAGCAATGGGTCCCATGCTTTTAGTGTCTGCGGATCAGCTCCGTGGTGGGACCACTCCAAATAAGAGAAGACTTTCTCTGGCATCTCAGCTTGGAACTGGATGGCTGAATCATCACTGCAGGGCCAACTTGGCTGAGCTCTGAGTTGGAGGCAGGAAGCCCTCATATATTCTCTATTCTACTTGTAAGAGAAAGTCCAGAACGAAACTGACATCATCCTCACTTAGCAAAGTGTATATCTTTTATCAGCCAGAATCCTCAAGGAAAAGAAAGTGGGGTGATAAGATCTGGACACCAGCCCTCCCCTGCCCCCCACATTCCCAATAAGCTCTGAGACACACACTTTCCCATCTGGGCTCTTCTTGCGTCAGGATTTAACAGGATCTGTGGAGGTTTCCTGGCAGCACGCCAGCACCGGCAGGAAAACACCGAGACTTGGCACCACACCACCCGCCAGGGTGGGGCAGACCCAGCTAACAGCTGAGGTTCAGAGAAGGCACACGGGCAAGGAGTTCAGCCTTCCACACTCTCATTCAGCTGAACAGTTGGCACCAGGTGCTCCAAGCCGAGTGGTAAGTTATGCCAAAAGGTGAGCAGGGCTCACTGGGAATTGGGGGCAGGCAATTCTTGAAAGTCAGGGCAAGCTGCCAGCCTCTGGTAGGTTTGTACATGGGAGAACTGAATTAGAGACTGTGCTAGATCCTCATCTGATGCTACCTCTGATAAAAAAGGCAACATCAAGGGCAAGAGAAGAGACATTGAAATGCGAGCCAAAGTCAAAAAGGCTAACCATGGCTCCCCAGGAGAAAGCTTATGTGTAGTACTCTGTAATCACAGTAGGGTCTTACCTTGGGAGGGCCTGTGGGGAGCACCAGCAATAAAGATTGAGGGTGGCTCAAGACAGGCAGGGAACTCAGTGCTCGGTAATTCAGCCTTCATTGGGAGAATCTGACTGTAGAGACCGGGAGCCTGCAGAGGAAGGACATACTGCAGGCTGAAACACCTGTGGTACATGCTCACCATGTGCACCTGTCGAGTGTCCAAGCTGACCTGGGGACCCCCAGCATTGTCTTAATTTAGATGGCCGCTCACCCCAAACAGACACGGGCGTGCACCTTGCCGAAGCCTGTAGACAGTGACCCTGGCAGGGTCCCCATGACAGCAGCTGGTTCCTTGGAGATGGGACAACCTCCAGCTCCCTCCAAGATGAAGTTAGGATGTCCAGCCTCATCCTTGGAAGCCTTTTTGTTAGATGAGTTAAAGTGGAATCATCTTGCTTGCCTGTTGTTCTCGTCTGCTAGCCTCGGGGCAAACTCTTTAGGTCTTATCTGCTATACTTTCCACCCCATAATAATAGCTCCACTACTGGGCAGACATGGCACAAATGTGTGTCTCATGATCCTGAGGGCCCCAGGGGGGACTCACTTCCTAATTTTCTGTGAGTTCTTTTTTATACTTACTATATTTTTGCTTGGTTCTCTTTATTTGCCTGCTGTTGTCATAGAGAAATAAATAAGAAGTTGATGGAGGAAATCAATAAATCAGGGTATCTCAAGTTGTTCTAGTGAGATGCGTTTTCCATAATTTTCTGCCCTGTTCCCATATGTGCTGCTCAAGGCAGTTGGTGCAATGAAACCATCCTAAATGTGCATCACAAGTGCTCTGTGTTCCCTCAACACTCGGACCTGACCATTTGGGTAGCCTCAACACCTCTTTTTTATTATCTTGTTTTGCATGTTAATAGGTAGGAATCAGGCATATCCACCCCTTCACCCTCCACTTAGAGCACTTTTCATTTAAGACATGTTTGGTTCGTCTCCTTGAACCTCCACTCTACCTCCACTAACCCTGATCCTCAGCCCCACCCAGCATCTTTATTTCTTCCTAAAGGAAGCAGAAAGGCAAAAGATTTTGCCACCAAGGAGAAGAAACCCAACAATCTGGAAATTAAGGAAGATCAGAGAAACTCTCAACCATGAAGATGAGGCTCCCGGGAGTAACAGCTCCCAGAACCTGGTGCCCCAAACCTGGAGTGCTAGAGTATTAAAGGAATCTGCAATTCAGAACACAGGTATTTCTTTGTTTGCCTCAACCTTTCTTCAAGGCCATTTTGGCAACCATTCACTGCTGCTTGGTGGACACAGAGTACTTCCCAGGCTTGTGGGTCGAGCATACTTTCCTTCTAAGTGTTTCTTTGGGTCACTAAGGCTAGTCCTTCTGCCATCATGCAGCCGGGTGGTTCCACTCCAGACAGAGTTGGCCATGACCTTGGCACCATTCTTCCAATATGGGGTGGTCCCTCAGCAAATATGTATCAACCTGATTTTCAACTCCCTGTATCCACTTTGCCTCCATCTACACTCTCCCCACTCCCAGTCAGAATGCTCTCTTGTCAGTGCTGTTCATCCAAATCCTCTCTGATTCAAGGTTCAAAGCAAGTTGCGATTGTGCTGTAAGGTTTTTCTCTCCATGCTGGTTGTCCCTGGTATTTCATTTAATCATACTCTTTAGCCCTTGTTATGGTGATTTATATCCTGGGTGCTCATGTGAATCACCTGGGGACTATTTAAAAATGTAGAGCCTGACCAGACAGACCTAATCAGAATCTCTGTGGGTGAGCGATCGACATCTATGGTTTTATAAAACTTCCTAGGAAGTTCCAACATATGGCTAGGGTTGAGAAACACAGATAATATATAGATAACTAATTCTCGTATTTTAGCATATCTTGCTCTTCTCTGCCTTAAGAATACATGCATTGTAAACTAGAGGAATTTCTTACCTTCCTTCTGTATTGAACCCAGTGTTAGCTACAAGACTTACACTTTTCAACGAATATTTTGACATACATTTCGGCAAATAGTAAAATCACCTAAGAGTTCAACAGACACCTTGTGTGCATTTACTGTGCCAGGCAATGAGGAGGAAAGCAGTACTAGCCCTTTTAGACCCCAGTCATTGGTTAATGGGTAAATGCTCTTGAGAATGTTATTGGTTATTGATGTACATGTGGGGCCAGGGAAGGGTTGCTGAGATAAAGATAACTGCTGAGAGCACAACATGATAGAAGCCTCTCTTTATGTGAAGGGCGAGAGGCTCCTGATTATCTTGAGAAGATTCAAATATTCATGCCATCCATGTTTCATACCTTCCCATGCTGTCCAACCAGCAGACAGAATTTGAAAACCCAAATGCAAGCTAACCCCAAGATGGCCACTCAGTTGCCAGAACTGTCTATAGCTTTGCTGGTAAAGGAACATATGGAAAAGTGTATAAATAAGAACATATGTATTTGTTCTGGCACTGACATGATGGTGGCATCCAGGTGCCCATGGCCGGGGCGTGACCACTAGGTCAGGCCTTAGCCTGCTGCAAGCATCCCTTTTCCCCATCCTTCTGTTCCCAGGGCTGCCCTAAGTAATACTGGGAAGATCTGTTCTTCCCATAGCCTTCATCTTCCCTGTGATATTTGCTCCTTCTAGTCCCAGGAGCCAGGGATCCCCAAGATCTCTTTTCCTTCCAGTTTAGCAAAACATATTCTTAAAAAAAAAAATGGATCTTTAAATAAATTCAGAGGAAGATATACTCTACTGTTAAATCATTTGCATCTTACCAAATAAATAAGGGAAGAAAAATTTATGGAGTTCCTAATGTATGCCAGCTCTGTTCTGTTGAGTGATTGTTAACCTATTAGATGGGGAAGGTAGAGGGCTGGATCTCTTGCTTCTTAGCATCCACAACACACAGATGGTTGCTTCCTCTTCCTTCTCCTTTGTCAGAAGAGCCCTATCTGCTGCTTCCTGGGGTATGTGGGCAGTGTTGTCACACACTTAATCTTTATTTCAGATGCCACTCTGAGGTTTTGTTTTTTTGTATGTTTGTTTTTTCTGTAAGTGTCCAGTACTTTTGTTCCCCACTCTTCTTCCCAGAGGTACAAGATTACTTTCTAAACTGGGCCACTGGTTACAGGGAGCTCAGGGAAAGATCAGTTTCCAAGTGAGTGCTGCCATCTTGACAGATGGTAACGCTTGATCTGAATGCACCCTTCTGTATGCAACTACATGCAATATCAACCTTTGTCAATCTATGTGCACTATCACTTTAAATAGGTAATATCACAACTCCATATGCAATGTGAGATTTATTTACCCCAAGAGATCATAATAGCTCCTATCTCATAGACTGGTGTAAACAGTCAGTGAAATAATGCAGAAGAACCTAGAGCAGTGCCCAGCGTATAGCAAACTCTTCCCCAAATGTCTGCTCTGTTGTCAACACATTTCCTTTTAAACAGGTAGTTTGTGGTCTGGTGTCTGTCAGGCTACCTTCAGTAGTACCAGCCCCCCCAATCTCCTCCCCACCTCCCACCCAAGCTATGTCCTCTTCCTCCTTCAACACAGCTTCCATTAATGGTGGTGATAATCGTAGTCACAGAATCATTAATTGATGGCAAATCCTTTCATGGTGCTTACTTAATCATCACTAATTATAATCACTTCCTCAGCATCATAAACATGAAAGAATTCTGGTGGAAAAGGCATTTTATGCACTATTTCAACTCTTCCTCCCTGGCTGTCATTTATGAGCTATGACTAGGAATTTAGCCCCTCGGGGTCTGCACGTGGTCTCATCAGGAGCTCACTCTCCTTTCTGAAGTGGAGACCTCTGCTTTGTTACTGTTGACCCAATTGTGACATCAAGAAGAAAAGTGGGCAAAATTTAGTTTCCAACGTTGTAAACACCTACTTTAGAATGCTCTGTTGGAGAGAGCAAAACATAGTAATTGCCTTGAAGATCCTAAAAGTAAGTAATTTATAACAGCATAAACATAGTTAAAGGGAAGTTGACTTTGTAGAATAAAACAGTAAAATATAAACCTGCAGACAGAGAACAGAAGACTGTCCAGTTAAAATTATGGATTTTGGAGAGGTCTTCAGAGTGAATTTAAAATAAATGTATAATTATGGAAATGGCCGAGGATCTCACAGGAACTTTAGCCTCTAGATAAATCATGTGATGCCAAAGCAAAATTAAACAGGCCCAAGGAAAGACCCTGCTCTGCCCCTGGGTCACTGATGATTTTCCTGGCCTGACTGAGGGAGCCTCCAGGGGGATTCACTCCCTGCATTTGTGTGGGGAAAAGCACTACCCTCACCCCACCGTCTGCTCTTCACTAAATAGATTCTACACAGTCCTCCCCCCAAGATAAAATGGTCAAGGTCCACTAAGAGCCTTTGGGCAGAGACAGCCAGAGTTTTGATTTTCTCCTAAATGTTACTGTTTCTAGCAAGAAGCTTGAAAGGAAATATGTACCTACATTTTGCTTTAAGAGAAACAAAAATCTATGAAAAATTTAAATTACACAGACAATGAGGGGAAATTGTTTTATTTACAAAGCCTTCTTTGTCCTTAAGTCTTGCGGTGAGAGATGGGGGAGACAATGTTGGGGAACTCCTAGGTCTTCTGGTGCGTTGAGAGGCTCAAGGAGAGGCCTAGTACCACCAGTAGGAACAAAAGATACATTTCCAATGGCTCAATTGGTGCTGTATTCCATAGAGAGATTGGCTATTTGGGGGACAGATCTAGGCCACCAAGGCCATGTGTTTAAGCCCCAATCAGATACTTTCATGTTTCTTCCAATAGACCAGGTCTCCCCATGCTCCCACTTTAAAAGAACACCCACAGGTAGTAAGAGCTCACTAATATGGATGTGTGGAAGGATGGGTGACTGGCTGGCTGATGGATGGGTGGATGAATGATGGATGGATGGATGGACGGACGGATGGATGGATGGATGGATGGATGGATGGGTGGAGAGATGGATGGATGAATGGATGAATGGGTGGATGGATGGATAATGGATGGATGGATGGGAGGATGGATGGATGGATAGATGTTAATGTTAATAACAGGACATAGATGTTTTGCTAGAATAGTTAGTGGCAAATGATCCAGAATCATGACTATTAGATAGGCCCAGGTAGTGGTTTAGGACAAGACACTGATGAACTGACACTGATGAGGGATTGAGTTCCATAGCTTCTGGGTGGTTCCATGCTTATTCAGCAAATACATTAGAAAATGACAACATGGTTGAGTCCAAAAGTTAACAAGTGTGGACAGCATTTAAGCAAATAGATTTAGTGATTTTATAGCTTTCCATAGAGAAAAGCATATGCAAAGGAGTTCTGTTGAATCACAGACTGTCTGTCTTCCCCCATTTATCTTGGCCCATGGGATGGAGCCATTGAGTTTTAATGAACTAGTTTTATAGTCTGTGGCCTGACTCTCCAATGATGAAGAAGTCTGTGGTACCCAGGAAATTGGAGTCAGTGGGAGGTGTGCTACTCATTGATGAGACTGTTTCCTGTTCAGGAAGCAATTATCCTAGATCCTGGGTCTCTCAGAATGGATTGTCAGGTCTCTGAGCTTCAGTCCCAGTTCCCACATTTAAGTTCTGCATTTTCCTGGAAGCAAGAGTGTCTTTTCAGCTGCAGTGTCCCTGACCCAGGGCTTTGACAAATAGGAAAGAAAGAGGCAACGTTGACTTAACTAGAGCTTCTAGAAGAGTAACAACAATGACCACTCTCATTTATGGAGAACCTAGTACCATATAACAGCTGTGATTTGATATATTAATATGATTAATGATTACATCTTCTTACAAGTTTCCTGGTCTTATTAGCTTTGTTAATGAGGAAACAAGGAATGAGAGTCATGAAATAAATTTCTTAAAGAAAGCAGCAACGTCAAGACCAGCATGCCTGGCTGGTCTTGATACTATAGTTCATCCTTTTTCTCTTAGACTCTGCTCTTCTAGAGAGACCATGGGATTAATGGGACATCAACAGCAGGAAACAGAGTGCCAAGAGAACATGTATTTTATTCATGTTATTACACATTAGTTTATTCGGGGGAGCTTTTTGGCATATGATTTGGCAAAAACAAAGGATTTAAATTAGATCATATTTAAGGGGCATCTACAACCAGATTCTTGCTTTAAGACTTTTAAGGCTGGCACTGGTCATGGGGCCTGCTCTTGTAGCATGTCCCTGTGAAGGGGAATGTGAACTGGCCCCTTCTCCTTTCTGAGCTCTTATTCTAAGAAATGAACTGGGGCACCTGCGTGGCTCAGTTGGTTAAGCGTCTGCCTTTGGCTCAGGTTATGATCTCCGAGTCCTAGGATGAAGCCCCACATTGGGCTCCCTTCTCAAAGGGGAGCCTGCTTCTCCTCCTCCCCTTGCCATTCCCTTTGCTTGTGCTCTCCCTCTCTCTCTCTGTCAAATAAAATCTTGAAAGAAAGAAAGAAAGAAAGAAAGAAAGAAAGAAAGAAAGAAAGAAAGAAAGAGAGGAAGGAAGAAAGAAAGAAAACAAAAAATAAACCAGAGAAGCAGCAAAAGGTTACAGTTCTCAGAAGAAGCAATGTTCTTTCCCAACCGCCTCTGTTGTCTATGCTGCTGCCTAAACAAATATTATCCTAAATACTTAAAATAGTCATGTTCCAAGAATGCACCTGATAAATTCAAAACAGAACAGGCTCCTGAAATGGTTAAGTCCACACAAGTTCAAGATCTAGATAGGTTTTGGACTTTTCTCTGCATGCCTGGCTGGTCCTCCTTGGTGTTTTCCTGATACCAGTTCATTAGTTTTCTGGTTTTTCTTCTTGGCTGAGTGCCTCCTTGTAACACTGCGTAATTAACAACTGTTAGCTTGGACTAGTGGCATGCACGGCTGGCTTGCATGAACAGAATTCTTTAATTCCAGATTTGGGCATCTGCCATCCATTACATCTCTCTATCTTATTAGAGGTGGTGTAATCAACACAAGTAAACTCCAGGGGCCCTCGGCTACAGGTAAACTGTGCCAGCATAAATCAATGAGGTGTTGAGAAGCTCAATGTCATGTTCACTGATACTCTGTGATTTTATGGTTCTGGTTGCTGGAGCCCTCCCACAGACTCCAGGATTTGGTTTAGAAATCTCCCTGCCTTTCCCAACTTAGCTCATAATGATCTCATACAAAAATTTGGACTTCTCAGAAGAGATGCTGGAACAATGGGAACTATGGGGGCTGCGTTATTCTTACCATTTGACTACATCTGGATGACATCCAGTTCTGGCCAAGTCTCTCTCAAAGTCCTCCCTGGACAACTGGCATCAGAAGCAGGACCTTGTTAAGAACCTAGGCGCCTCTCTGGACCTACTCTCCGTTCAGAATTTCTGCGGTCGGAATCTGAATCGTGAACAAGTTTCCTATTGATTTTTTGCCCCTGTAGAAAACAAATGACACACTCAAATTAGGATAATTTGAGGAGAGTTTAATGAAGGGGCCCTCCCAAAGAGGTAGGTTTTGGTGTGTGGGAGAGCATGCAGAGGGAGGGGTTGCTGGAAAGTGGATAGCTGGGTTGGATGGAGAGGACCACCAGACAGGACATCCTTGAGATTCTCCTGATGGAGGGAGCCATGAGAAAAAGTACCCCAGGGTCCTGACCTCCCACCTCCCCTCAGGACTCCCCAGAGGTGAGGGATGCACAGGTCAGAGCCCAGGATACAAGGTAGCGTAAAGGTAGTGGTAGATCTGGTAGACCTGCAGGGAAAGGAGGCTGTCCAGCACTGGCTCAAGTTCCCTGAACCTGGGACAGAATTAAACTTTTGCCCTGCCCCTGTCAAATCAAGGGCAGCTTCTGTACATAAGAAAGTGAGATAGGAAGAGAAGAAGAAGAAGAATAGGAGGAAAATGAAAACTCACCAATGGGAAACCCAGGAAAAGCCATAGATCCAGAAAAGGAGAAGCAGGCAATCAGTGGAGTATAAGCAAGTCTAGACTTGGTTTCACTGAACTCTCCAAATTCCCCCTCCCACTGCTCTCCCAGTCATATTTCCACCTGCCTCCTTCCACCTGGGTCTCCTCCCCAGACCCCCCAGGCTGGCATGAGCCCTTCTCCTCCACATGCTGGGAGTCTGGGACAGCATTTTGCGTGTTTCGAGGCTTCTTCTCATAACCAGTATCACTATACATGATCTCCCTTGTTTGTGGGCACTTTTTTATTAACTTATTTGGCTAATTCCAAAAGTTCTGCAATGAGTCACTATCAAAGGTGTGACATTGAATGAAACAGGTACAGCCTGAGTGACAGCTCTAAGACCAGAGGTGAGTACATGATGCATCCTGAGAGGACGCACCTTTCCACATTTATTTTTAAAACTTTATTGAGAAGCCAGGCCAAACTTAAGATTAGCTAAATGGTCTCAAAATCATATGTCTCCAGAGACTAGGAAATGCTGCCAGCTCTCTAAAAATGTCATTTATCTCTTGGGTATCTTAACAGTTAATGTAGCAGAACGTGTCCCAATCGACCCTTTCTTTCTTTTTTTTAATAATAAAAATGCAATATTTTTTTTTTCTGTTTGATGACATATTTTGCCCTTCAACTATATTTTCTTTGGCTAAAAATTCCCCTCACAGCTACACTTGGCCATATTCCAGCATCCTTCTTGTTCCACTAGAGTCCTTATAAAGCCAAGGAGTGTAGCTTGTGTCTAACGGGGGAGAATGAAAGCAAAGCTTAAAATTCATTGACTTTTCCTCTCTGCTCTTCATGGAAAATTAAATCTGAATTTTTCTCGGTCCCCCACATCCTAAACCCATGCAACCGCCCATCCAAGTACACAAGCATTTAACCAAAAAGCATGAAATCCACAGAGAAAGAATAACAAGCAATAAGAGTTACCATTTAGTGAGGACATATTATATTCCTGACGCATTCTAAATGCTTTATTCTGGCTTATTTTATTTAATCCTCATAGTGACACTATGAAATATTATTATGATCATTGCTTTTCTTTTTTTTTTCCTTTCAGGATTTTATTTGTTTATTTGACAGAGGGAAACATAGCTTGAGAGGGAACACAAGCAGGGGGAGTGAGAAAGGGAGAAGCAGGCTTCCTGCCGAGCAGGGAGCCTGATGTGGGGCTCAATCCTGGGACTCCAGGATCATGACCTGAACCGAAGGCAGACGCTTAACCACTGAACCACCCAGGTGCCCCAATCATCGCTTTTCAAGTACAGAAATTGAGGTACAGAGTAGTTAAATAACTTGCCTCTTACCATTCTGCTAGTAAATCTCAGAGCCAGGATTCAAACTATGACAGTCTGACTTTCAGGTCTGTATCCTTAACCACAAAAGCATGCCACCTCCCTGGGCATATTTAAGTTTATCACTTTGTTTCCATTTGTTAATTCTTTTTTTTCAAGATCATTTTTTAAGATTTTACTTATTTATTTATTTGACAGAGAGAGAGAGCGCATAAGCGGGGGGAGAAAGAGAGACAGACTCCCGGCTGAGCAGGGAGACCAATGCAGGTCTCAATCCCAGGACCCCAGGATGATGACCTGAGCCGAAGGCAGATACATAACTGAATGAATTACTGAGGCGCCCCTCCATTCATTAACTTTCATCAAGAAACATTCCAAGAGCGCCAGATACTGGTGGTACTAAGCTGTGGTGACTGATTCTCCCCTTAAGCAGGAACACCACAGGTCTATAGTATAGAAGAGAGCAGTGATAGATCATTGTAACATTTACAAAAGACACAACTGGGCACACAAATAAAATATGAAAAGACAGAAAAGAAAGTGACCAGCTCTTTTTAGGGAGGTTGTGGAAAACTTTCTGAGGGACATGACGTTTAAGCTTGTTGAATAGCAGGTACTTAGTGAATGCTTGTTGAATGAATGCACAGCAATAGAAGTTCATCAGACAGAGAAGAAGATGATAAGTGAAGGAAACACCAAAGGCAGAGGGTGACTCTTGACCCTGTTTCCCATCTGGGGATTTGGTAAATATGTGTGCCAAGTTCAGGGTGGGCAGACTGGAGGTTCCTGAGATCTAAGTTCCCTGAGGTTCCCCAAACACTTGTGCACTGGATTGGGGACCTACCTGTGGCTAGAAGCCTGACTCACTGGGGTGGCACAGGACAGGGGTGAATGAACAGGAGTCATGGCCACAGTAAGGTGTCTCTAGAAATGGCGGGACCTGAGGGAGGCCAAGTCAGCCCAGATAGGAAGATGATGGGCAAGAATTAGCTGTAGACAACTTGGGGGGGGGGGTTCTCTTCATGTTCTAGTCATGATGACAATGTGTAGGTACCCCCACTGCAATCCTTTCAGAGTGTGGATGTGCCAGAGCCATCCTGTGGATCCTCAATATTAGAAATGATTTCATTTTCTCTTTTTCACTCACTAAGGACCAAGATGGATTTTCAGCCTAGATGTGTTGGTGGGGATTCTGCTCAGTGGCAGGAGTCCAACCCCATGTCCTCCCAGGACTCCTACCAGCCTCGCATTCAGAAGCCCCAACAGGATTACCAAGTCCCCACCAGGGACCCAGACTCAGCCGCCGAGTCATAGGGCTACACTGGCCAAACTCATCGATCTTTCCTGTGTTGTCTCTGACTCACCCAGCACAGGTCACCTCCTAGCTGTGAGGCTGAGCACACCATGCGCCTGATACCATCCCGGGATGGGTGATGCTGCTAGCTGGGGTCCCAGGCCATCAGCATGTTGACTCACAGGCCCGATGACAGGATGGCGGCACACGCCACATGCTTCTCCTTCCTCCCCCCAGGAGCCTCAGTCAGGCTTCTAGCCTTGGAAATCTGACCTTCCCTTGTAAAGGATCTTGAAGTTGGGGGGTTATGGGTGGAGACTGAACCCACAGCCTCCACCTAAGAGAAGCCTCTTGTCCTAAAACCCCAACAGAGCACAACTAAGGAGTTTCCATTCATCAAACCGGGTATGATTCCAAGTTTTGCCAAAGCGCAGATTCTCTTCCTCTCCCTGCTCCGTTCTGCCCTTAGGCCATTCTCAAAGCCTGAGGAAAGAAAGAAACAGGAGGAATTTAAGAGATGAATAAATGATTTCCCCTATGTCAGGCAAGTAGACTGTAGTTCACCGTTTATCATCAGCTCTTACGCCGGGGACCCAGACAGGACTGTGACATCTGTCAGCAATTGACTTACAGGCTTGATGACTGAACAAATATCCACTTAGTTCAGCTGCCCCGCCTGGGCCTCCTGATTTCCTCTTTGGCATCAGATCTCTCCTCCAGGAAGGTGAATTAATTATTAAAACCTCTGGTCGAGGACAGCCAGCTGGATCCGTGGTATTACCTCCCATTGGCATGGGATAGATCTGGAGGTCTCTGTGGCTCTCCCAAATACTCTTACAGCCCATCCTTCACCCGCACAGAATGTGGAAAAGCATAACTCAGAATTTAAACGAGCTTTTTCTGACCCTTAAGAGGGATTAAAGTGGAGAACAACCAAAGTGAGCTGGGATGCTGCTGCCAGCGAGCGGACTCCAGGCTGCGAGCTGGTGATTCGGAGAACCAGGCGTCACACCGCACCCCAGATACCTGCGTCAGGGGGGGGCTGGAGCCAAGGCGCAGGTGCACGTGAGTGTTTGAAAATGGGTAGAGCGACGCCTGGGTGGCTCAGTCTTTAAGCGGCTGCCTTCAGCTCAGGTCATGATCCCGGGGTCCTGGGTTCGAGCCCCACATCGGGCTCCCGGGTCCTGGGTTTGAGCTCCACATCAGGCTCCCTGCTCGGCGGGAGGATGAGGAGGAATAGGATGTATTGCTCCAGGGTTGAGGCAGGTGCTGGAATAAGAAATGTGACCAAACAGATGGTCATTTCAGATACTGGGTCTCAGCCCTGCCGTTCACCACTCACATGGCTTTGGCAACGTAGGAACTTTCTTTCCTTTGCCTATGAAGTGGGATAATGATCTTAAACTTGCAAGTGAGGGGACCGTATCTACGCCTGCCTAGCAGAGGCCTTGTGGAGCATCAATGCAGGTGCACTATTATTATGAATGAAAGCTAACCCATCCGTAAATCAGGAAACCAGGCCAGAAAATGTTATGAACAGTGAAAACTGCAGTTCAAAACCCCATATGCTTCTAAATACGAAAACACGTCCATGTTCCATTTTGTGCTGTACGCACACTCTCTTATGTCAATTCATTTACCTCAAAGAAACACTCTTAGGAAGTCATTGTTTCCTTTGTAGAGATAAGGAGACGGAAGCCCAAGGCCAGAGAGTTGGCAAGTCCGGGACTGCACTCCAAGTTCATCGCATCTGCGAGCCACCCTTGTGGTAGGATGGCGGCTTGAGTCACGAATATGTCCATGAAGCAGCATAGTCTGAGGAACATTAAAAAGATGAGCTAAAAAATGGGACCTAAAGGCTTTGCATTCACTGTAGAAATTCTATAAACCATTCGCTCATTTATTTACTCAAGAAACATTTATGAAGCACCTACTATGTGCTAGGTCCAGATGCTGGGGATATATTAAAAATAGGAGAGTAGAGCAGAGCAAGGAGCACCCAGACAGCAAGAGATGGAGTGGTGCAACTTAAAATTGGTTAGTCCAAGTAGATATCATTGAGTACAATATTGACAATATTGGACAATCATTGGGGACATGAGAGAGAGTAGATATGTGGAGGCAAAGCGTTCCGGGCTGAGGGAAAGCAAGAGCCAAGGCCCTGACACGAGAAAGTGCCCAGCATTTTGGAGGAACCCTCAGCATCCAGGGTGCAGTGTTGGTACTGTGGATTGATGGATGATTGATTGATTAGGATGGGCAGTCACCAACCCACAAGCTCGTTTTTCTGCAAGAGTCTATTCAAGATTATTATAGGGGCCCTGCCTTCAGATCCTCACAAAACTAAAACTATGAGCGGGTAAATTGGATGAGATCATATTATTCCAATTTTAGTAAGGCTTTTTTTTTAGCAAAGGGATCTTTTACATAGTGAATTGTGTCTTTATACTTAAAATTATGTTGTCTCTGAAGGTTCTACTGATGTTTGACTTTGGGAGAGCGAGTCTACGGTATGGAGGGAGTCCCAGTCCAGGCATACCTTTAATTACTCTTAGGCATTCTGCCTACTTACTTGGTTACACATTCTATCATCATGAGACATGCACCCAGCCTCGTCACTCAGACGCTGAAGATGTTCTGTCATCTGGTATATCTTTCTCTCCCCTACCACCTTTTATACACCCTTCAGGAGCACCTAGGTGGCTCAGTTGTTAAGTGTCTGCCTTTGGCTCAGGTCATGATCCCAGAGTCCTGGGATCGGGCCTTGCATTGGGCTCCCTGCTCCGTGGGAAGCCTGCTTCTCCCTCTCTCACTCCCCCTGCTTGTGTTCCTTCTCTAGCTGTGTTTCTCTCTGTCAAAAAAAAAAAGAACAAAAACAAAACAAAAGAAAACTTATACACCCTTCACCCCAAGTCAAGCTATATACCCTTCCATTGTCTCATTTAGAGGGAAAATGTCTTCTCTGCATAAATGTTTGTGTATAATGATGAGCTATACAATGAAATCTGGACCAGCTGCTGATTTTCCAATCACTTTAAACTGATTTTTTAAAAAAGTAATTCTCCTTGACAAATAAATTATGCCCTGACCATATCCAGACCACTGTCTTTCCTGGTGTTTCTATCTGCATTTCCCTCCACTTTGCCATGGTTGTACAGTCACTGTAGGCAAGCCAATGGAAATCTAGTCTGCTCCAGACCTTGAAAAGTTGAAGGTAGGAAAGAAAGGGGACTGGAATATCCCTTCACTGGGATTTTGGGAAGCTGCAGGTCTCAGCACTATTGATCAGGCCCAACAGATCCTGCAGAGACGGCCATTCTCCCGTAAGAGGATGTGGATAATGGGAGTCATGTGGATCATAAAGGGAAGGGAGGCCCTTGTGGCTTGGTGGTGCCTTGCAGCGTGGGGAGCCGCCCATCTGGCAATCCTGGCCACAGTGCCCATTCTCTCCCCCACCTCCAGGCAGCCACCATGTTGGCCTTTGTGCTGGGGTAAGGAAGAGAGTGGGGATGTGGTGTGAGGAAGGGGATCGACCTCTCCTTTCAAAATCTCTGGGCTCAACTTTCCAGTCCACCAGAGGCCAACCAGAGACTTCAAATAATCACCCCAGACACCTGTGAACATTAGATAGAAAGTAATTTAATGTGCTAGGTATTTGGTATGCATTGTTTCATTTAATCAATATTTATTTCATATTCATTATTTATAGAATCCCTTGGTGACCCTCTGAAATCAGTATTATTGTTAAATTCATTTTGCAAATGAGGATGAGGGGACTTAGAGAGGTTTCGGTGACTAGCTTAAGGTTACCTATGTTGGGCTACAGTTTAAATTCAAAACCCCAGCTGACTCCAAATTCTGTAAGTTAAATATTATATTCATCTGATTTTTAAGATTTTATTTATTTGACAGAGAGAAACACAGCCAGAGAGGGAACACAGGCAGGGGGAGTGAGAGAGAGGGAAGCAGGCTTCCCGCTGAGCAGGGAGCCTGATGTGGGACTCGATCCCAGGTCTCTGGGATCATAACCTGAGCTGAAGGCAGTCGCTTAGCCAACTTAGCCACCCAGGCATCCCTATATTCATCTGATTTTAACACATAGGTTGAATCATAGGATTTTAACAAATAGGTTAAAAAATGGGAAATTTATTATGTTTGACACAAGTCTTATGCTTGATTTCTCTTACATGTAGGACTCCTTCGTTCAGATTTCAATTCCTGTGGGATTGTAATCCGAGGTGCTAACACTCTAGGTCACCGACACCTTGGTTAATAGCGATTGAGATTAACTGGAGGTATTGGTTCCTCATTTGTCTATGTAAGAAAAGATATATATTAAAATTGACAAATGTTATGGAAATAATTTTCATGGAAGATATTTTTGATGTGAAAGTTAATGCTCAGCAAAGTTAGCAGTGGATAAAATTCTGGGATATCCCTTCCTCGTTTCCTTCCCTCATTTCCCAGGGTGAGTCCCTAGTACCTGATCACTGGGGAGAAGATACAGGGTTATAATCTACTTTGCAGTCTGCAAACTCATATGAGCTATACATACTTGATAAGTATATAGGAAAGCAGGATTCCTTGCGTTTGATATTATGGTACCAGATATGTTTACTTGTCATATTTTAAGATTTGATTCACGTTTTTTTTCCTTATACTGATGTTTTATTCTAAATTGAAGGTGAAACGTTGCAAGGAAATAATATCAAAGCTTGAGTTATGGTCCCCCACTACCTTTTTATTTTAAGATTTATTTATTTATTTGAAAGAGAGAGCATGCATGTGCAAATGAGGGAGGGGCAGGGCAGGAGGAGAGGGAGAGAGAATCCTCAAGCACATTCCCTGCTGAGCACAGAGCCCCAATCCCAGGACCCTGAGATCATGACCTGAGCCAAAATCAAGAGTCAGCCGATTAACCTACTGAGCCACACAGGCACCCCAATTCCCCACTATCTTTAAATGGATAACAATAACAACAATAATAATAGCAACCCCAACGACATGCTAGGAAGCTCTATACAATGAAGCAAAGAGACAGCATAAGACGGACACGTTCACATGTAAATCATCTGTGAAGGAAAAAACTAAAGAGGAATAATGCATACCATAAAATTAACATTTACTTAGAATACCCTTTTCTTTCAAGTTTTTGTATCAGGTCTGAATTTAATCAAAAAGGAAAGGGCAGTCATGGAAGGCAGTTTGGAATTCCTCACAGTGCCACTGGTGTTGGGAAAAGTGGCAAAGAGAGAGCTAGGAGATGGGAGCATGGGAAGCTGAACCCCAGAATAAAATCTGTTACCCCACAAAGTAGTTCACTCTCAGACTGATACTGTCCAGAAAGTCAGATTTGTTATAGGCAGCAGCAGTGCTTATATTAAAACAAAAGGGGGGCACCTGGGTGGCTCAGTCGGTTAGACAGCTGACTTCTGCTCTCAGCTCAGGTCTTGATCTCAGGGTCATGAGTTCAAGTCCCACATTAGTGTCCATATTGGGTGCTGAGCCTACTTTTAAAAAAACTTAAAAAACATGTGTGCACATGCAGAGTCACCAATTATGCAGAAAAGCAATTTTCCCTCTTTTCCTCTCTATTGGATTTGGCATGGAGACTGGAGACCAGAATGAGAGAAAATTGCTCCCGGTTTACAGTTTTATTATATAAAACCAGGATTATATGGTTCTGTAAGGACAAAAAATAATCCTGAATTTATGAGATGTAGAGAAAGGGAAATGGAGTTCTACAGGCACATACACATGTACACACTTAAACGAAGGCACACGTGCACACACATGCACACATGCACACTCATGTGCTCACAGACCCCTAGTTCTGATCCAGCCTGTCCCCCGCCCTCACCACATCCACCAACCATGAGGCAAACATGCAGGGCAAGCAAGTTGAACTAAGAAGAGACAATTACGAGAGAAACAAGTAGTTGGTGCCCTGGGGAAAGTGGTTATGTGCTGTTCTCCACTCTCTCCATTCCTGTCCAACTGCTTGGAGCTTTACCGGATGTGGTGAGAGACTCGAAACCTGTAAATTCAGAAGAAACGGCCTCATGACACCACATTTCCTGCCTGAAAACCTCTAGTTTACATCCTGACACCCCACAAAGCTATTCTGTATGAAGACACTCTTTTTTTTTTTTTTTTTTTTTTTTTTTTTTTTTTTTTTTTTTTTTTTTTCTCAGCTCAACTCCAGGATGGCCTTTGTTGTCTTTCTGGAAACTTCTAGAACATGAGCTACTCTAATGGAGAGTAAAGTTTTTTTTTTTTTAATCAGCTCTATCAAGGTATAATTTATGCATAATAAAACCCAGTGTCCAATTCCATGAGTGTGGCAAATGTAGACAGTATGTAACCACCATGACAATCAAGTTATAAGACAGCTTCCTTATGCCCAGAAGTTTTCTCATGCCTCTCCGTAGCCCTGGCCCCTGGGAAGCACTGATCTTCCATATCACTGTCGTCTGCTTCCATAGAATTTCATATAGTTGCGGTTAAGCAATAAGTCTCATTCTTCCACTTAGCAAATTCCTTGTGAGATGTCTCTGTGTTGTTGCGTGAATCACTAAGTCATTCCTTGATCTTGCTGCGTCATAGTCCATTATCCGAAGGTTTTGAAATCCATAATACAAACCAGGGGCATTTGAGTTGTTTCCAGTTTTTGGCCTATGATGAATGAAGATGCTATAGGCACGTATAAGTTTACATGAATATATGAATATATTTTTAATGATATAACTCTATTAATGAGTATTTTACTGCACCCTTTCTATTGTAAATTTTGTTTTCTTATTCGTTATACACTCTAATGGTTATTTGTGTGTGTGTGAATGCTGGTTTTTTTCATGTTAACCTTGCATCTTGCCGCTTTGCTCAATTCTTTCATTGAGTTTTTTAATTATTAATTCTCTATGAGTTCTAGGTATACCATTATGTCTTCAGCAAGTAGAGATTATTTTATTTTTCCTTTCATATCCATTTACCTATGACTGTTTTCTCTATTCTAATTACCTTAGTTAGCACCTTGAGACTGATGTTAGGTGGCGATGGAGGTGGTGAACATCTTTTCTATGTCCCTGATCTTTTTGAGAATGTCCCTAGAATTTCACATTTATTAGGATGTTAGCTTTAGGATGGAGGTAGATATCTATTATTATTTTAAGGAGATATTTTCTCAAGAATTTTAATTAGGAAGGGATGTTGAATTTGTCAAAGAATTTTAGCATCTCTGGAAACAGTCATGTGGATTTTTTTCCTTAGACCTATTAATATGATGAGTTATATTACTATTGTTTCTAATATTTAATCTTTGAATTCCTGGCATAAACCACATTTGTTCATAGTGTATTATATTCATTATTTTATTAATGTGGCTTTAAAGTGTGTTCACTAAAATTTTCTTTAAGATTTTTCTACCAATATTCGTAGGTCATGTTGGTCTGGTCTATAATTTTCCCTTTCTTTCTTTTCTTTCTCTTCTTTCTTTCTTTCTTTCTTTCTTTCCTTCCTTCTTTCTTTCTTCTTTTGGTACTATATTCATCAGGTTTTAGGTATATTATCCTTGCTTCATAAAGAGAATTTGGAAGTTTTCCTTCATCTTGTCTTCTCTGAGGCAATGTGTGTGCCATATAAAATATATAGTTCTGACTAATTTAGTTATTTTTAACTCTAATGAAGTTATTTCATAGTAAATTTTCACTGAGGGTCCCCAGGCATACCCCACCTCATCCATTGCAAGAGGATTTTTTTTTTTAATGTAATGATCAAAGCGAAGGTTTGGGCCAATTAGCATACTTTCCAGTGTTAGAGTAACTCTGAATAGTAGATATACAGCTGTAACTCAGAAGACTGTCTCTTCCACTCATATAGCCTGAAGATCTACCTTTAGTTTTTGTATAAAATCTTACCTGGTCCACTTGTGAGTTATATAATCATGGATTGTCTCTTAGCCTCCTGGGCTCTTTGCCAAGGATTGAATAAAATACCATTCTTGAGGAAAATTTTGTGAACTGGAAAAATATTTGTAATGTCAGTTATTATTACCGCTTGTGTTGAGGAAACAAAGCCCTGCTCTGTATCACTTTGAGCCTGTTAATTTACTTCTGTAAATTTCAGTTTTTACCACTTGTCAAATACAAAGAGTGGGTTGTTACGATTTAATACAAATAAGCACTAGCACAGTGTCTGACCTAAAGTAACCACTCAATGAGAGTAATACATTGTTGCTGCTGTTGTCCCAACCCCTGGTGACTGCCGGGGACGCTGCTCCCACACAGGGGTTGGTTTTTGGGGGTGCCAGTGGGAGCCTATGGCAGTTTCACAAGGACACTGACAAGCCTCCTTTCCTCTTATCTCTTGTAGATTTTCCAGCTCACCTCCTAGAGATCAGTTTCTGGGTGGTGACCACTTAAGTCAGTGAGCAGGTACATGGAAAGAAAAGAAACACCAAGCAGTGCTCAAGTATCTCATTTTGGATACAGATTATAAGGAATAGATATTCTTTAGAGCTTAGAAATAAACTCAGCTGGTTCCCTGTACCTCCCTCCAGCCCAAAGTAATTGAACACACACACACACACACACACACACACACACACACACACACACACACACCCCAAGGCAGGGATCTGAGTCCTCTCTTCCTGTCTGAGGTGCAGGGAACGCATAGACCCTGGGCTGTGGGTCCCAGGAAGCCCTACTCAACCATAGCTGGGAAAATCCGGGGCTCTGCAGAGCAGGGAAGTGGAAAATATAAGGGAAAATGACATTTAATGAAAAAAGGAAGGTGATTCAGATGGATTTTTTTAACTTGCATGCTAACTCCTTAAGAGAAAGGGAGGACGGAGGGAGAAGCCAGAGCTCCAGAGAGAGGAAGCACCAGCAGAGACAGGCACTTTCCCCGTGCTCTCCTCCAGGTAAGTCACAGCACAGCCCAAGACGTTCCCACTAACATGTGAGATAACGGCCCAAACGTGAAAGTCTTCCCTTCATCCTAAACCAGGTGAATGTAGTAAATAATAAAGACACAGCACTAGAAGGTTGTGGGGGAGCGTTGTTTCGAAAAGCAAAGCAAGTAAGTTTATTTGAAAAACAGCTCTTTCATTACACTTTGTTGATGACAGGTGGTTTATTATGCTTTACTACACTTACACTAGAGTGCAGCAGTCCCAGCCAGGGTCCCCAGCGACCCCAAATCTATAACCACGTCCACAATGCAACCTTTCCACAGACATCCCAGCCTTTCTCTGAACTTCCTATCCCTGCAGAAGACTTCTTGGTTTTTCAGCACATACGATAGGAAGAACAATCCCTCAGAGCATGCAAGAGTTACCCGTCGTCATCATGAGTTAGCTGCTTCTGTGCAACTAGAGTCCGAGCTCCCTGAAGGCACAGATACCTCCCCTTGCCTGCTCTTTCTGCTTACTGCCCTCTGCCATTACGACGCAGGTTGAGCACCTTGTATATAATGCATTTAGTGTATAATGCACATCAAGTATAATGTGTCCAGCGTGTAATGCCCCTAGAGTATAATGTGTGTAATGTGTATTGCATGTAACTTGTAATACCTGTAGTGTGTAATACACAGAGTTCAGGGCCACATGGTGTGTCATGCATCTAGGGTATAATGCATGCGATGTATATTGCATATTGCTTGTACTATAGTATAGAACACATAGTTTGGGGGCACAAGGTGTTGGATGCACTGAGTGTAAATGACCCAGCATCACATACTGTGATCATCGTTGCACAAACGGCCACAGAGACATCGTCACTAAGTTTCTCTTCCTCCATCACCATGCAAATTCCATGTGAAGATCTTTTACTATCCAGTTATTTGTTTTTAACCATATGCAGCCTATATCAGCAACTCAGCTCCCTTTCACTCTTTTTGAGGGCAGTTCTTTAGGGACTTCAAATAAGCAAAGGAAAACCCCAATATATGGTCCAATCCTTTGCCCCCCCTCACCCCCACCTGCTGCGGCAAGTGCTTCTCTTCCATTGTGCACACTAAGAGGACAGGGATGGGATCCGGTTCTCCTCCTGGGTCATCCCGCACATGGCCCCCGGTGGCCTTCACTGTGGCTGGACTCCCGCAGCTGGACCTCTGGGGCACACCGCGGAGGGCATCCAGTTCTCAGTGAGGTTGCGCTTTAAAAGTTCCCCTCTGCCCTTTGTCTTGGCGCTGTGCCCCTGTCAGCAGGGATGTTGACCATCTCTTCTTGGCAGCCATGGCCTCTGAGGTCATGTTTTTGCAGCACGCTGTTTCCTTCAGCATTTAGACTCTCTGGCTGTAACTCGATGTTTTCAATCACATCAACCTGTGAGGAACGCGGTGTCGAAGAACGTGGCCCTTACAGGCACCAAGGTGAGTGTGAACATGTTCTTGAGGGAGGGAGGGAGGCAGGGAGCCCGCGGCAGGCTGGTGGGGATACCTGAGCGTGAGAGGCGCTCGCTCTAGCCTTTGGCAGGACATCAAGTCCTGAAAGAAGGAGAATGACCCGTCGTGTTCAGTCTCGTCTATGCTGTGGCTTGGAGGGTAAAAGGAGCTGTCTGTTCACAGGCCAGTGTGAGCAGAGCCCCGTAAGGCTGATACGCGTGCACGGCCACACACGATGACATCCATGCTGAAGGAAGAAGCTCTTGGGTAATGTTACACCTTGCTGCAGGGGTGAAAAAATATGCACCACAAATCGGTCTTGCTCCTAGAGTGGGAAAAGGCGAAAGGAAGCGCTTTCCAATGGGGAAGAGAAGGAACTCGGGAAGGGTGCTTATGAACAGAACAAGGACCTTCAATGCCAGAGGATGGTCTTTGGAGGAATGTCATGACGGTCTCTAAGTACGGTGAGATCACAAGGTTCATTCACACGAGGACTTGAGTGTGCACCGACATGAGACGCAACTCTTGATTTTGTCTGTAAGTATTGTGCTTTCTTTCCTGAGGCCTCACT
Source organism: Spilogale gracilis (assembly GCA_004023965.1). Taxonomy (NCBI): domain Eukaryota; kingdom Metazoa; phylum Chordata; class Mammalia; order Carnivora; family Mephitidae; genus Spilogale; species Spilogale gracilis. Next base: position 96,698 of record PITA01004070.1, read on the forward strand.
GACTCTTTAGAGAGGGGGAATAACTTAGAGGCTTTTCAACTTCAAACCTAGTCAAGTCTGCTCATTGAAACAACATGCTAGGCTCTAGGCTGCCTCTGCCCTCTGCCTCCTTCCCTGCGAGTGGTGTATCCTCACGTGTCCATGCAACCGATGGGGCCTTATGTCAGAGGAGAGAGATCTACGGGTCCTCTGGTCTCTCTACTTCCCAGAAAATCTGACTGCTTCCCATCCTACCCCCCGCTTCTCACTGCAGTTGATGAATAAGTACTCATATGGGGCTACACAGTCGACCTCCTAGGGACCACTTCCAGGTTCTGACCATCATATAGAGGGAACAGGGTAACACCTGGAAACTAAGTTGCAAAGTCCCCTGTCATCAGACTCTGCAGTATGGCCAAGCTGACCTTAATGGAGCTGTACCCAGGTCAGGATGAATCTGACTTCTGTCAGAGAGCCCAGAGGGAGCATACCAAGAGCCCCTCCTCGCCCTCAGTGTCTCTCCCTTCCTCTCCCTCCCTCTCTCCCTCCTTATCTTCCTGCCTGCCTCTCTCTTTTACAGCTCCTGCCCTCCAGGACTCACAAACTTTGATGTCCCGGAACACAAATTTCAGCTCCCAGGAAAGTTGAGAACGATCAAGAGTGACAGCATGATTGTCTGGTCCAGTGATATTCCAACACAATTTAGAGACACTTCACTTTAAAATAATAGCAATCTGACTTGGAAGCCCAGGATGCTAGACAGATGAAAGCAGAGCTGGCCTGTTGAGGCAGATAAAAAGGGACCAGAACTTACAGGATATGAACCCCAGGGCTTCACACGCATCACCTCTAAAATACTCTGATCTTTTTCAAACACACCATCCCCCAGATGGAGAAGTTGGTTCTAATGAATGAAAATACGTTGTTGTGCAAGTTGCAAATGCAGAGTGGAGACTCAACCCTTTCTCTGAACTTCCCACTATATCGTGCATGTCGTGTCCCCAAAACCTTACCTTGATCACAAAGACCACACGCTGCTGATGTTCACGTGGGCAAACCCCCAGGCTGATGCTCCAGAGGCAATGGATTCCATTGGCAGGAATGGACAATTCACTATCAAAAACAAATATTCTAACAGCCACGCTTAACTGCATGACAAGTGAAATATTCTAACATGTTTCAATCTGACTAGTCTTTACTTAATGACTTCCTCATGTCTGACCCTAATGAGACATCCCCATAAAGCCTCCTTGAAGCGTATAGTCATGCTAACGTCACACACACAGAAGCAGACACTGCCCCCCTAAATACTCTGTTTAACCTGGGGCTGTTCTGATTCATAGACTGCTGAGAAATGAATAGATGTTGTGAACTGTTTCACATCCTCACTGAAGAAAGTCTCACTTGAGGCTTACA
>PITA01004070.1:98192-128931 GCA_004023965.1 Spilogale gracilis
CAGAATCCTTCTATTACATGGCCCATGATTTGTAAGCACATCTTGTCACTTCATGTGTTCAGGCAATTACTGTCCAATGACACTTGCAAACTACCTAGTAATTAAAGACAGAGTCTGATGTGGGCTGCTATTTGGGAAGCAGTTTCTGCTTCTCACTTCATTGGCATGATCACAACCTCTTGAGATGACCAAATGCCATGAGAAGCCAAGAGATAGGCAATTCCATTTATAGGGCAACTGAATGACAGAAGGCAGATGGCTCTGATTCTCAGATGGTTCAAAGCAGTTCTTCCTGGGGTGAGAGGAAAGCTGTAAGTGACAAAGGAATCATATCTGAAAATACCTACAACCTGGTGCACATGTGTGGTGAACATTTACGCAACAAGTGTCTGCCAAGCAGAAGGCACATGTGGAAACTTATACCCAAAAAGTAACTCTTACAAAAGGTCTGTCAGGCTCTGGGCACTGAGGGTTTTATACAACCTCACTTAATCTTCCCAACTAGCCTGGGAGAGAGCTGTAATCATCTTTATTTTACAGATGAGAGTCCAGAAGATCAGAAAAGTGAAAGAATGACCCCACAACCACTCTGTTAGAGAATGGTTGAGTTGGGTCATTAAGCCACATCTTCTACCTGTAGATCCCATGTTTATTTCCTTTTTCATCTTCCTGGGATAGGGAAATGGAGAAGAATTTAAAGATGTAATTTTAGTCTTCCTGGAGATTACTGAGAGTGAAATGACTCTAGAATAATTAAAAGTAGCCCATGAGCCAGGACAAAAGACTATAATCTGGATTAAAGAAAGCATACCAAGAGCAGAGAGAGTTAAAGGTATATGGTCTGTATATGCACAGGTAATCTAGAAGGACCTCCTAAATGGATGAGTTTTGAGCCAAGGTCTAAAAGGTAAGAAAAACTATTTTTAACCTCATCTATGGCAAGTATTAAGTTGTGGTTCCACCATCAGCCTACGTCGGTGCCTACTGGAGGAGGGTTGGAAATATTTCTGACCCTGGAAAACGTGATGTGCTAGATATCACTGGCAGGTGGAATCATATTTTGATGGCCAACCAGCTGCTCAAGAAAAACCTTGGTTAGGGACCTGATTTTGGGTGTTTGATAACTAGAGCTCCAGTATCTTTTCTTTTCCTTATCATTTTAGAGGATAGTGCAAAGCTAGGAGGTATTGTTAACAGTTATCAAGTTTGCATAAATTCTGCTAGTCTGGAGACTGGTAGACCAGGAATAAATGGTAGACATTTGGAACAACTTGAACAATTGAAACATGAGCTCATTGCTAGCCCTAAGGAACAATTGCTAAGACCTGGAGTCCAGTTTCTATGAGTGTGAACACTCCTCAAAGTTTGGTTGAGTGAAAACTTTCTTATCAATGTTAGGTATTAGAGGGGGTCATTGGAGTTAAGGGAAAAGGAGGGATAAAGAAAGAGACCTGCTTTTATCTGTTATCATCAGGTTGGCTCAGGACTCCATACTTTACTATTCTCATTTACATAATGCAAATGATGCAATGTATTTGTATGTGAAATATATTCAAAAGTACTTTCTCAGTTCAAGAAATCCTTTAGTCATTCCATACTATTAATACCCAGGATCCTTGCTACACAATTCCAGATCAAAGAAATTCAAATATTTCTGTAGAAGATGAAATTTTTTCTCACTTATTTATAATGAAAAACAACCATGATCCAGGAATAACACAGTTAAAATAATGGATCAGTATTCACAATAAAAGATATTTTTAAATCAAGGGCACCTGGGTGTCTCAGTAGGTTAAAGCCTCTGCCTTCGGCTCAAGTCATGATCTCAGGGTCCTGGGATCAAGGCCCAAATCGGGGCTCTCTGCTCAGCAGGGAGCCTGCTTCCTCCTCTCTCTGCCTACCTCTCTGCCTACTTGTGATTTATCTCTCTGTCAAATAAATAAATAAAATCTTTTTAAAAAATTTTTTTAAATCTCTTTTAAAATGTCTAAGTGGTTATCACTGCTCTAGAAAAACGCTGTTACTATTAAAAGATCCAACTTGCCATCCCTGGTGACAGGTGATGGTAGCTACCCTTGTGAATAGAGCATAATACCTTCCATTGTGGAATCACTGTGTAACACACCTGAAACTAATGTAACATTGTGTGTCAACTCCATTGCAATTAAACAAACAAATAAACAAAATATGAATTATTCCATTACAATGAGAATGATGGCTGCTATTCTTTCTACAAATAGGCTTAAATTTCTACCCTTTTGCTTGAATGTATGTTGAGAATTTTAGCCAAATGAATTGAAAAATACTTGATGAACAATTACATAATTTAAAAGTTCTATGATCAAGAATTGCTTTTGTCATGTTGTGGCTTCTAATAAATAAATAACCCACCACTGGTTGGGAAAAGAGATTTCTGACCAATAGATTATAATTCTCCCTTTTTTGGAAAAAAAAAAAAACAACGAATCAACCCTCAGTCAATTAAAGTAAAACACCATGATAATGTAAAAAAAAAAAAAAGTTGTGTAAAAAGAAAACATCCAATTCAATGATACTGAAAGCAGGATATTCAAAGCGTCTAAATCATGGCAGTATAAAAATTTTTTAATTTTTTTATTTGTATTTTTCTATTGTTTGAATGAAGATGTTATCACAGACTTAGCTAAGTGACATTGATTTAGCTGTACTGTACCATTGGCAACGCACCAATAAATATCCTAATTAGACTCCCTTGGAATAGAATGGGAAAAGATGGATCGTATTTGTTGTTACTGATCCTAGATCCTAGGGTGGCACAGACAAAAGAACTACATAACCCCCAGTTATGATATCTTCAAGGGTAATGATAATGTTCAGTAATAAACCTTTTCTTCTTTATTTTCCTCCAACAAAGTTATGTTCAGTTTTCAGTTAATAAGCAGCTGTAGGAATGCCAACTAATCCTTCCCTCCCGTGTTGTAGATGAAGGTTGCAGAGCCAGTCTATGTTGTTTTGAGGCAGCAGTGCTGATCCATCAACTCTGAGCGCCCTTTTACCCTCCTCCCTGATTCCAGCCCTTGTACCTGTTGTTCTGTGAATCATCTTCAATCCTAATTAATCATAATCTGATAAACGCATCCTCAACAGCCAGACAGTGAGGGCAGCAACTTAGCTTCCAGCATGAGGTCCAGCTCTCCGGGGTGGTACCCAGAGTGAAGCCTGAGTCCCAGACTTTCTACCTTCAATCAACCACGCTGGGGAGCAACAAGTAGAATGTGTAGGAGCGAGCACCAGCAGGCCCGGGAAGTTGCTCAAGTACAGTTATCAGACTGTGTTGCTCTAGGAAGATAGGTAAAGGCCCACAGAGCACACAGCTGAAGGAAGGGTTACCCATAGCTGATGGGGAGACCCGGCGGGGAGCCTAGGGGAAGTTCATGGGTTACTAACAATTTCCTTCAAATTGGATTTGAGAGAATTTTAAGCAAATGAAACTGGGAAATTCATGTTGCTATGTATTTTTTTATAAGTCTGCATTTCTTCTTATTGTCATGACAAGTTTATTTTTATAATATAATTAATGTAAGAAATATCCAGGTAAGAACATAAGTGAAAATCTCAAGGGGCAACTGACAAGGGGAGACTGGAAGAGTCAAGTGCCTATAGACTTCTATCTAAGAGGGTTCATGGCTTTGAGGATCCACTTTTCACACTAGGAGCCTAGCAACTAGAGGAGGAACTCTCCAAGCCCAAGCAATCCAGCAACTTTAGGTGGAGCCCTGGGTGCTGATGGCTTTATGGGTAAAACTCAAGAAAATGCCAACCTTGTCTTATGAACGGGTTTGCTTATAAGGGGAAAATGTCACATCTGTGACAGGGACGGTCCCTCAGGGAGTTGCTGTTATACTAAGAGTCCATCTCACTTTCTTTCTACAGCCCACCTAGTCAAACATACCAGACAGAGATACTGGCTTCTTCCTGTCCAACCCCAGCCCTTCCGCTACTTCTATAACCACTGTTTCCACTTTCTGAAACCATTACTTCCCTGTGTCACACCTGCCTATAGGAGGGGAAACAATGGTGAAGGTAAAAATCATGGTGGTGGGTGCCTGGCTGACTCAGCCACTTAAGCATCCAACTCTTGATCTCAACTCAGGTCATGAGATCAGGGTCATGAAATCCAGCCTTGAGTTGGGCTCTGTGCTCAGCATAGAATCTGCTGGAAATTTCTCTTTCCCTCTTCCCCTGCCCCTCCCCCAGCACTGTCTCTCTCTCTCTCTCTCTCTCTCTCTCTCTATCTCTATCTCTATCTCTATCTCTCTCTACCTCTATCTCACTCTGCCTCTACTTCTGTCTCTCATTCTGATAAATAAATAAAATAATTAATTAATTAATTAATAAAACCTTTTTTTAAAAAAACCATGGTAGTAACAGAAGCCTCCTTAGCGCTGAGTCTCCAACCCACAGATTTACTGAGCATGCAATAACCCAATTTTTATACTTTCTTGTGAGTCTCTGATTCCATGTAACTCATAATGCCATGTTAAAGATGTGTCTTAGTTTGGGTCTTTCCCCACCTGCAGAAGCTGTTGTTGAGACAGAAATTAAGGAGAAAATCATTTATTTGGGAGAAGATTACAAACAGCAGTAGGGAGTGAGGTTGGGGATGACAAGACAAGATGGCCAATAAAGAGTAATGAATAAGTGACCACTTTGGGCAGCAGAAGTTTACTCCTGCTGGGAACTCTATGAGTCACATGTTTCAGAGGACATCTCCCCCAGATGTCCAGAGGTGTGGGGGAAAGTGGAGTATTAACACACTCACTCCCTTGGTATAGGTTAAAAGTTCTCGTGAGGGGTACATTAATTCCCTGGTATTTCTGACCTGTGACACAGGTGGGAAACCAGCCTCTGGTGGCCAGAGAAAGCCATTGAACAAAGAGATGCAAAGGTTAGTGGTTGAAAGGTGGCCCTTGTTCATTGAGGTGGGAAGAGCAGGAGATGTAGGTCTGAACACTGACAATTTCTGTCACTCCACAGAAGTTTCTCACTACTTCATGCTCTACTGCCTGTCTGTGACAACAAGTTGCGTTGATGATGTCTGCTTGAGCACTCCTCCTATAATGATGGCTGATAGAAGAGAAGGCTACTTCCCCACTAAGGTTGCAATTTAGTAAAAGGCTCCCCAAAGTCTGGGCACATTCTCTGTCTTCTTAGAAAACCTATCTCCAAGGATCTCAGCACAGAATTTCTAGGCTGGGTTCAATGGGTTAAATGTGTACGGCACCAACCAAAGTTCCAAACAAAATCATGTTTGTCTGCTGAAAAACACCCATGATCCTGGACACAGAAGGCATCAAGGTGAGTTGTAAACTCACCCAGTCATTCTCTGAGGTAAGTTGGCACGGTCTAGCCTCTTTACTAGGATCTAGGGCCCAGTCTCCCAGGCCTGGTCCTTTGTCTCAAAGTCCACAGAGCTATCCACCATCTGAGGCTCATCAAATGCTATGCCAGGTCTCTAGAGGTAGGCATGTGGTTGAGACCTCCATAAACCCCACGTTCCCACATTGCTTTGTATCACTCTCGAGTCATGCTGTGGGTTTCTGAAAGATCGTTCTGTTTCTCATATACCTTTGTACTTACCAAGAACAAAACTCTGGCACTTGAGGATAGTGAGTAAGTGTTAGCTAAATTGGCATGCCCAGAAAAGGCAGAAGAATAAAATCTCGGGATTCCACTCCAGATGCTTGTGGTTCCAAATCATAGCTGGTCCTGCTCTTTCACCTAGGACACAGAGGTGCATGATCTCTCTGAATACTGCCATGTTTTTGAGGAAACTAGTGGGGAGGTCCATTTAGCTTTGAAGCTTTTGTTTATGGCATGAAGAGATCAGATGTCAGCCAAATGAGACATAAGAGCAGAAGATGGCAGTGAAGTCTCCTGCATACAGAGAAGGGGGATGTGAGGGCAGGCACAGCATAGGACACTTGGGCAGCTCCAGCAATATTGCCCCACTGTGCCCCTGACCTTCAGAGGAGAACCTGATGGACCAACATGGCCTGGGTATTCCCTTAGCTTCTGAAGAATGGAGACAAGAGCAGCAATGAGACGAGGCTTGGCACCCAGGTTTGGAAGGAAACTTGGAGGTCATCAGATCTATTTGTTTCACTTTTCACTTGGGGACTTGGAGGCCCATAGCTGAACAGGAACATACTCTAGTTTGCATAAGAGTCGGTAGCTAACCGTAGAGAAGTTCTTGTTTTAGGAGACGCTTGTGGGTGGCCAGGCCTCTCCTTTAAGGGAAGACCCATAAAAGCTTTACATCTTCTAAAAACAAACTTCATGGGGCGCCTGGGTGGCTCAGTTGGTTAAGCCACTGCCTTCGGCTCAGGTCATGATCCTGGAGACCCGGGATCAAGCCCCACATCGGGCTTCCTGCTCGGTGGGAAACCTGCTTCTCCCTCTCTCAGTCCCTCTGCTTGTGTCCCCTCTCTCGCTGTGTTTCTCTCTGTCAAATAAATAAATAAAATCTTTAAAAAAAAAAAACTTCATGTATCATATAATCACTGAATATTATGTTGCTGAGTACATACATGTAAGTTAGAGTAAGTTACAAAGCATGTAACTTGCACAAAGACATCCCTGAGACTAATCTCAATCTCTCTCTCTCTCTCTCTCTCTCTCTCTCTCTCTCTCTCTCTCACACACACACACACACACACACACACACACACAAACACTTCTCAGTCTCCTTCTGAGGAACTTGAATACAGTTCTGACGTCCCTTTATCTTGGCTGTGCTGGGAACATCCCAGAGATAGTGGACTGGGTAGAATCCATTCTTCTCCATTCTTTTCTCTCTCTCTCTCTCTCTCTCTCTCTCTCTATCTCTCTCTCTCTTTTCATTTGTGTAGTTACTCTACTTGAAGGTTTTTGGAGATCATCTATCTCTGCCTATTAGTATAAAAATTGCTGATATTCATAACAGAACACCCCTAACCCAATATAGCTATGTTCTCTATCTTTGGGGAATTTCAGTCAAATGTAGAGCCAGCATTGAGGAGATGATATAAAGAGAGTATGATTAAATGGTAAAATGGGTAGCACTGCTAGAGATGCTCAGAGGTGGGTGAGCTTCCTGGTGGCTAAAGTGAGTAGGGAAGGATTCATAGAAGGGGCAAGCGTCTGCTTACACAGAGGCAGAGGAAGAAATGAATTCCTTTCTTTAAAAAGATTTTCCTTATTTGTTGGAGAGAGAGACCATGAGCGAGGGGAGGGGTGGAGTGAGAGAGAGAGGCAGACTTCCCACTGAGTAGGGAACCTCACTTGGGACTCTATCCCAGGACCCTGAGATCATGACCTGAGCCCAAGGCAGACACTTTGCTGACTAAGCCCCCCAGGTGCCCCGAAGAAATGAATTCTTTGTGATACCAAGGCACAGGGATGGGAAGAGGGCAGAACCTCAAGTGCCTACCGTTCCCATCTCCAGGTCAGACAAATCAGGGCTCCCAGGCAAATCACAGGGTTGAAGAGAAGAACTTTCCTGCCCCAGTTCTGTTCTCTGGTGGGAAGAATCAAGCTGTGTGTGTTGTAAGTTGTAAAAGTACCTTCAGACCTGCTTATTTCCTCGGGCAGAGGATTAATTAATGCAGAACTATAAAATACAGCACTCAGTTCCTGAAAGGATTTTGTTGGATAGCAATTCTCAACTTGCATGACACTGGGTTTAGAAAGTTCACGAAGATTTATAGAAAGTGTAAAACACTGCTACAACTATTAAATGAGAAAATCTAAAACCCGAAATTGAGTGGCAGGGGAGAATGGAGAAATTATAAATCTGCCAAATGTTTGAGTCAACATCATATTGGAAGACAAATTGAAAACATCTGACTGTGAAAAATCATGGTTGCAGTTTGGATTTGACAAGCTCTGGGTTAGGATGGTAGAGTATAAGAAACTGAGACCCACTGCATTGGATGGTTCTGTCTTTTTGCCAAATACCTCCAGCCCAGAAGGGATTGCTTTTCTTAGTAGACTGTATGGGTTGGTGAAAAATGCTGTCCATAAATTAAACATAAAATAAAAATCAAATAATAAAATATAGAGACCATCTATAAACATCTGGACAAAATGTTTAAAAAAGTAGGCAATCTGCTATATATAATCTCCGATATGTAGTCTTTTAGATGACTGACAGAATTCTCATTTCTTTCTAAGCATTGAGATATCATGTAGACGTGACTTCCATTAAGCCCACATTTATTCGTGAATACTTGCCCTACATAATTTTCATCCTGGTAACATTTTGAATAGTAGTCAAAGGTGTCAGTAGAGTCTTCTTTTGGAAAATGTGCATGGTCTTTAGCGGGACAACCACGATGGAGTCAAATGGCAAGGAGAGGTTTATCCATGTGAGCACCAGGGGGAGACCCAGCTAACCGTCCCTTCTAGTCTGGGCTATTTGTCCTTCATGGTACCACTTTGCTCAAAGACTAGATCTTAAGAACACACTAGCAGCACAGAGGGTTGTCTGCTCTCTGGTCCATTAGACACTGAAGTTTAGAGACCGAGACTCAAACAAAGATATGGTGGCAAGAATGTCTTGGCTTCTTCTTTTCCTGGATGCTGTATGTAACTGACAAATTTAAAAACCTGATGAGAGACTATCTCAGGGGTAAATGCTATGTAGCCATCTCAAGGGAAATGACTTGATCTAGAATAAGGCAGAAATACCTAAATATCCTACTTAAATCACTTCGGAAATTTTGAGATGAAAATATGGAAGGAGGAGATGAGGGATGTACTCATGATACAGGATCATATAACTCACCTTAGAAATCAACACACACACACACACACACACACAGACACAACTTCACAGATGAGACCGTTAAGGATCAGTAACATGACATGACTCATCCTAACACAAAACTAATTAGAAGCAAAGCTAAGGCTAGAACTCAGACCTCTTAATTTTTAATGCATTTCTTCACTGCACTGTGCCTTTTGATTAGCTGAAATAAATTCATCCAAATTTCAGAATGATCTGAACTATTCTAAGTGAGATATTCCTTCCCGCATCACATTGCCCTTCACTGTTTCTGCCCCATCCAGGATGTCCTAAAGCACAGAGCCAATCACCTCATTTCCTTTTACAAAAACCTCCAGCAACTCCTTACTCCCCACCAGGGGAGCCTGCAAAGCGCCAAGACCTGGTTCCCACTTAGGTCATTCCAACTTCGTCCAATGCCTTTTCACTTGGAGTGTTTCCCAGCCAGACCAAACCACCTACTGCTACTCTTCCTCCTCCAACCCCAGTATCTCCGCTCATCTTATTCATCGCCCCACAGAAGCCCCCCATAGCAACTTCGCTGTAGAAATTCCACTCGTCCTCCAAGACCAGATCACATGTTGCCTCTTTTGGGAAGCCTTCCAGGAGACCCAGCTGTCTGGGACTGCTCTCTCCCACTTTGCATATGTCTGCATCAGCCTGTGTCACTGTCTACCACCTGCTCCTCTGTAAGTCCCTGGAGGGAAAAATCCCTCTTACTCATCACCGCAATTCCAGAGCTCTGTACCATGCAAGACACAAAGTAGATACTCAGTTAAAAAAAAACTCATGAATAAATAAATGTGTAGTCATGTTAGCAATACAATCGTTTCACCCTCTTTCCCTCCAGAATCCATGAATTCACATGAAAGTAATCCAAACATGGGACATCAGTGAATAGATTAAGTCATTAGCCAATTGCCCATTTTTTATTGTCAACTTGTTTTGTGTGATGTCTATATCACCCTAGCCTCTTGGTAAAACTTTCCAGACCTGGAAATTTAAAGTCAATTTTAAACTCAAAAGCAACACATGTCTTTGGGAGAAAAGTATACAATTCCATACTAAATCACCCAGCTATATTACATAGTCATACTTTGTCACTATTCATTCATTTCAATGATGTCACAATGCCACAAGAAAGGCCCTGTTGCAGAACTTATCCAGTGTCATTAAATAGGTATCTGCTTCTGAAATTGTTTATTAAACACTTACACTAATAAATGCACTTTGAATATTCACGAAGAGCTTGGAGTAGGGGGCTGTGGAGGGTTGGAGGGGTATTTGCCGTATTGACTACCTAATATGTGATTATGGTGTTGCCAAGTTTAGCAGTTAAATATCTGTGGAGGCAAAATTATCCTCTTTGTGCAACCATTTTACAGTTAATACCTACAGGTGGTAAGTGACAACTCTCCCTTCCTGAGCTGCACAGTCAGTCCAACAGAGAAAAATGTTAGAACCCCAGATCAGAGGTTGGTCCTTTATGTTGTACACACTCAAGGTGAAAGGCACAGTCCATGTAGCCCAGCTCAGGCTCCTCCTAATCTTCTTTTGCCTTTTTCTCCTTCGGGATGATCTTACTATTCCCAATATCCCGGTGCCTGGCTGAGCATCATTCTTGTTTTCTGCCAGGTATTCATACTCACAGATGAACTAATGAAGTCCCAAGGTCTCATCTTTCAGGGCAGCACATTGAACTCTTCCTGAAATAATCTGAATGCTAGGTACTCTTTTTTTTTATTTTTAAGATTTTATTTATTTATTTGACAGAGTGAAACACAGCGAGAGAGGGAACACAAGCAGGGGGAGTGAGAGAGGGAGAAGGAGGCTTCCTGTCGAGCAGGGAGCCCGGTGTGGAGCTCGAACCTGGGACTCCAGCATCCTGACTTGAGCCGAAGGCAGCCGTTGAATGACTGAGGTACCCAGGCACCCCCAAATTTTAGGTACTCTTTAAAAAGGCCTGAACAAAAAAGATAGAAGGCAAATTTTTTAACCCAACAAGAGGAGGTTGCAGTGATGTAATTGTCAAGTATCTAGAGTCGGGATGGTAAATTGGGAGTTATCCAACCCATCTTTTCCAGAAGGCACCATGTGAACGTGGCCACTGGGGTTGGGTCTCAAGCGGGGAGGATTTGTGGGCAGAGTGAGCTCCACTGGTCCGTCACCCCGCACTGGAAGGATGTGAGAAGTGAGTAACTGAAAACTTGGCAGGTCACTTCCAAAAGATGGCCAAAGTCTGTGTCATCCCTGCTCCTCTAGATTTGTTGTTCTGCCTCATCCAAATAAGCGCTCTCTCCATGGGGCTTGTAAAAGCCGGGTTTTCATGCATACTTTCCTCCCAAGTCGGGCAGACCAGTTACCCTGCATTAAATCAGTTGTGACCCAAACTCATTCTGCTTTAAAGTGACTTCCGATCAGCATGCAAAAGCATGCTATAAGAGTTCCAAACAGATCAATTAAATAGCTGCATTGGGAAGAAAGCATTTCCCATGGGTCTCATTTTTTTGTCCTTCATGGGTTGGAAAAAAATTTTTTTTGCCTGTAAAAGATGACTCCTCTGTAAAAATATGAAATGATCTGATTAAAATGTTGCTTTCGAATGCTGCATCTGGGGCTTATGGAAATTTTTCTTTTAATTCTCCTCTTCCTGACAGTCATTATCCACCAGACTTGGAATCATAAAGCTTACCTTGTCACCCTGACCTCTTTCTTCTGGGAGAATGCACACATCACAGGTTATTATTATCTAAATGTGTATATATGTAGTGGAAGGGTTACAAAGTATACTCAGTCCATTGTTTAGAATCCATAGAATACAAACTACACACACACACACACACACACACACACACACATACACACACATACATATACTATATATATATATATATATATATTATTCCCTGTGTGTGTGTATCTGAATGTATTGTTATTTTTGCAAAATCCCTCAAAAGATTTCTATAATAATTCTCTTACTTATTATCAAAACCTAAACATTAACACATATGAGCATTTAAATAAAACTTCTTTAAGATTATTAGCACATTCTCATTTTAATCAGTAGCTGTTCTGCTTTCTCAACATTTTACTTCAGAACAAGTGCATAATAAAGAACAACAACATATGTAAGTTTGGGGGGCGCGGTTGTGGCCTATATTTTTCAGTTCTCCTAGATACACAATGTTTACTTTCTTTTTTTTTTTTAAAGGTTTTATTTATTTGACAGAGAGAAACACAGCCAGAGAGGGAAACACAAGCAGGGGGAGTGAGAGAGGGAGAAGTAGGCTTCCCGCAGAGCAGGGAGCCCGATGTGGGGCTTGATCCCAGGACTCTGGGATCGTGACCTGAGCCGAAGGCAGTTGCTTAACCAACTGAGCCACCCAGGCACCCCTAATGTTTACTTTCTTTGAGATAAATAACCACCTCTCCAAAATCCCAATCTTTTCCAAAAATTCAGTTTGTCTCGCACCTGATTGCAGTCGTGCTTCGAGTAGTCATCCTCCTTTCTATCCAGAAAATGAATAATCCCCAGTCCCTACTTAAAGAAACTCACACAGAGTTCTGCTGTTGATAATGGGTGGAAAAAATCCCATGCGTGAGCCAGGAGCCCCATGAATTTGGTTCCAGCTCCACCATGAATTCTCTTGTTTCTTTGGTGAGTTCCTTTGCCGCTCCGTGTCAGTATCTTCGTCTGCAAAACGTGATGAGGAATGATGGTGATGAGGAAACCGTTCCTCTAATGGATTGACTGGACATTTGCTATGCACTATGGAGACGGATAAAGATATTAGCCTTTTGCCAGTCCAGTTTTTTTCTGAATTAACTGGGGGAAAAAATGTCTTCCTTTTAGCAAATTGTAGTGACGTTTTAAGCACATAGAACTTTTAAATTTTGGAGGACCCATATCTATAATTGACTAGATTCCTTGGAGACTTTTTCCATTCTTTCTATACTTGAAAAGTTCTTACCGCTTAAGGTTTCAGATGACTTCTTTTGATTATTATCTTGCTATTTTTCAGTGGTTTTCTTTTTAAATACTTAATCTGTTTGTTTTGTTTTGTTTTTTTCCAGTTCTAATTTAATTTGTTCATCCATAGAGGAAGGCCTATACTGTTTTCTCCCCCTTGGTGCTTATAGTGTTCACGCCGCCATAAATAGAGTGTGGGCAATACCACAATCCTCCAATGACTTGCGTTGCTTCTTTCCCCCCTGCTGCTGTAAGACTCAGTCTTCTGAGAGAATATTACTTTCTCCTCCCCGGAAGTGACGCAGCATCATATACTGATTCACTGTTAGATTTCTCTAGTAACTTGTCTTATGCCTTTTTTGAGATTGTGACCTTTTCCCGGATGTAAGGAACTTGTCCTCTTGATTCTCCTTACTTCCACTCCATAATTACGTAACTCCTAATATGTTGTTTGAGTTGGATTCTGATAACATATACCAAAATGCACACAAGGATAAAAGACGGGAAATGTAGATGTAATTTAAAAAAAAAAAAAAAAACCTTAATGTAGTCAGGTTGCTGGTCAGGACCCTCGACTGTAGGTCCACAAGACTTACTAGAGCGCTGTGATGCCAGTTTCCAGAGAGGGCTGCCCTGACTCCCCTGAATGGAGGCCAGCTCTCCCCATCACATTTGACTGGGCCCTGCCACCCCGCCCTTCCACCTGAATCGGAATGGCAGTGCCAGCTAGGACACTGGGCAGAAAGTCATGAGGGAAGTGGGCACAAGCTGGCACCCTCAGGGCCATGACAACCGCTCTTTCCCCACACTGTAGTCACTACATGATAGATTTCCCAGAACCTGTTCAAATTCATTTTTGAGTAATAGAGGCCCAGCGACAAGCTGGCACCCAGGGAAGACAATGAGGTCCGTCATTCCTTGTGAAGGTTCCATGAGCCATTTGCTATTGAATCATTTGGGAGGGTCTCTTCCTCCTACCAATGTATATCCTAGTCCATGTGTTATCTCAGGAGGGACATTTGTCACATCTGTCTTTCTGGCAAGAGGCACCCTGAGCTGTTGATATTAGAACCAAATTCCCTCAGCCTTTGTGCACTCTGGTATAAAATGATACCGCACAGATTCAGTTCCCCTTTTAAGAAGACTGATTGATGTCCTAAGTCCCGGGAAGGATAATCCCCACCAGGGCAGCTCAGGTAACATTTTGGTCCTTCTCAATTGCAGAAAGGATAGCTACAAATTAGTTTCCAGTTCACTGAAGTCACTCTGAGTGCACCTAGAGCAAGTAAGTATAGCATGTCCTTGACCCCACCACTCTACTTTCGGAGGACAGGAAATTACTGAAAGTCTTGATAATACTTGTAATAGTTCACTGGAAGAAAGTGAAATGGTTTAGGAGAATGAGAGTGTAGTGGGTCAGGGTTTGAATCCAGATACGAACACATTGAGTTATGTGACTGGGGTAGTTATTGAACTTCTCTGAGCCTTAGTCTCTGCATCTATTAAACAGAATACTGGCCACCTTATAAGGATATTGTGCAGATCAGTCAGATATGCTTGAAGTGTCTGGCCCGCAGTAAGCTCTCAATATGAAGTGGCTATTATTAGAACTGAAGTAAGCAGGAGGAGTTTATTTGGAGGTTCTTGGATGGTATGGGCAGAGATAGGTGAGGATGAGTATTGTGTTCTTCCTTGTGTGTTCCCTGGGGCAAGGCCAGAGTGAGGACAAGGGTTGTGTGGGCCATTGGGTTGCTCTTGGAATGGCATCTT
Organism: Spilogale gracilis; assembly: GCA_004023965.1. Taxonomy (NCBI): domain Eukaryota; kingdom Metazoa; phylum Chordata; class Mammalia; order Carnivora; family Mephitidae; genus Spilogale; species Spilogale gracilis. The sequence goes on from PITA01004070.1 coordinate 112,739, forward strand.
CCTGATATCAGGAAGGGTTAGCCCTGCCATTGATGGCCGGAATCAGAAATTGAATTTTAAGTGGAAACTATGCTGTACAACCATTGTTTGGCTGGGTTTATGGGCTCCTACAACTCACTCCCCCTTGACTGGTCCATCTCTCAGGGATTCTTCTCTATGGGTACAATGCTGGTGGCCAAGCCTGATTGCAATGTGAAAATGAGAAGCAAGCATGTATGTGGTCCTAGATGGCTAATGCCACATGCCAGAGTCTCATGAGAGAAGTTTCCAGAGTTTCCAAGTGAAAAACAATGGGGCAGCTCATGTCTACATACCTAGAGCACTGATACCCCCCCTGGTAGAGGAGTAGAGAGCCATGTTTCCCCTCCTTGGCCTTATGTTTATTAATAGAAACTTGGGTAATGTCATCTGGAGAAAAATAAAAACCCTGGCAGAAGAGGGTTTATATTTTAAGATGACACAGTTTATATTTAGAGACCGGGATTATGCCCCTGGGAGACATGAAAGAAGAGGAAGCGAGATTATAGCTGAGCATCTGGCCTGGGCAAATGTCATCTCCCAAAGTGGTTGTGCTTCTCACCCAGGTGCACACCAGAGCAAGAAGCCACCGGAGGTGGGAAACCCAAAATTTGCCCATCTGTAGATCTTGCCACTGCCCAAGCTATTGAGGGGATGGTCCTTAAAGTTGGGGCTGGATCAGCCTCCCCTGGGCCAAAGGAGGCTGAGCCAAGTCACAGTGTACATCCCCCAGGGAGTGATCTTGGACAATGTAAAGTACACTGCTAGACATCAGGTGCTTGAGACACAGCATACTCCACCTCTGAGGTACACATTAGTATTCTCCACTGAGGTTTTGAAGGACTGACATCATCACTTTAAGCAGAACTGGAAGGGGGTGCTAATTTGGCGTATAATTATCACCTGTCTATGGAGGTGGTACAATCTGTTCTTGGATAATTTTTACATTAAGATTTTATTACTGCTTCCCCTGAAGTTGAGTAATCACCATAAAAACAACAATGCTTACCACACTTTTCAGCTGCCTTCCATTTATTATCTCACTTTATTCTCATAATATCCACATAAAATTTGTCAAATAGCCTTTGACATGTTAATATAGAAGTTATTAATATAATCACTGTAGAATTTTTTTAATCTAAGGAAATCAAATTAGAAATATAAAAATACTTCCACCTGGAGAAAACCACTGTTAATATCTTAGTGAATCTACTTTCATTATTTTTCCTTGCATATTTTAAATAGTTAAGATATTATGTCAAAAATGTGATGCACTATTTCTCAGCTAATATTATACCATAAGTATTTACTACACAGTGAGGTTTTCCATACAAGATTCTTTGCAAATATAACCTTAAAACAGCATGGTGGTGCACTGAGGGGTGTGTTATAATGTACTTAATAAATTCTTGATGTTTGGATTATTGATTTCCAATATATTCTGTTACACTGCTCCAGTGAACATTTCTGTGGATAAATCATGATCGGGGGTGAGGACTAGGAACGTGCTTTTACAAATGAGAAAGCACAAGTACAAACATCATCCATAGACTCAGCCTGTGAAAGTGGGACAGCAATTATAGCAGAGCCTTTCTTCATGCCTGACTCATTATGAAGAAGCAGAGAATGGAGATTTATCAACCCAGCCAAGAGACTATCACAGTCAGAGAATTAAAGACCTGAGTTTGTACCTGCGATCATATTCTTGTTGTAGACTCTTTCAACTCTTAACACCAAGAAAGGCATTTTAGATCAGTGGTTACAAAACTGGCTGACACAAAATTATCATATCAAGAGTTTATTAAACTAAATCAATAGGTTTAAGGTAGAGTTTGAAAATCTGTATTAAGCAACAACAGAAAGAGAGGAAAGAAGGAAGAGAGAGGGAAGGTAGAAGGAAAGAGGGAAGGGAGGAAGGAAGGAAGGAAGGGAGGAAGGAAGGAAGGAAGGAGGGAAGGAAGGGAGGAAGGAAAATGAAAAGGAAGTGGATGGTCCTTCTACTTTGAAGCAAACTTGCTACCACTGTTCTGAAGTTATTTGGCAAAGTCCCTATGATAACTGCTAACTTTGAAGAGATGGTGCCAAGATGGTCAATATAAGTCAATGTCACAGGGCAGGTGGGCCAGTGGAAAGAGCCAGTTAATGGATGAAACATACAGTATTCTGAGCTCAGGTGTGGGCATGAGCTCTATAGCTCCTGACCCCACACAGAGGGGACTGGCTGATCCCATACCACTGACCTCTCTGGATGCCCACAGTAGATCCGTTTTGTGTCAGGGATGTGGAAAGGATCTAGTCCTTTAGCTTACATAAAAATAAGCTGGTAAATGTTAACTGAAGGCTGCATTGAAGTTACACTTGAAGTTAGACTCAGCAGTATCTCAGTAGTGTGCTTGGGTACCCCAAAGATTATTCCAAACATGGTGATGGTGAATAGATTAGAGCATATGCTGGAGATTTGGGGTCAGCCATAAGAGTGTAGTTTAGGAGAGTCATGTAAGGGTCAGCTTTATGCTCTGGGATCAGGTCACCTTTTAAAGATGACATCAGGGTGATCTGGGTTAATGTCTAAAGACATCCAGACTGAGCCCATTCCACGTGCAATCCAGAAAATGAAGCCTTCAGTTGCTGCTGCCTGAAGAGCCCACCTGGGACTGACTAATCCAGCTGGATTTCCCTTCTCCTAACATCATGGTTCATCATGAAAGCAGGTCAGGTCTGCCTCTGAGGTTGTGCAGACAGCTGGTGGATGATTCAGGGAGCAAATCCCAGCTTGTTCTCACTTTGCCCATTAACTGGTCAGCTTGGGCCCTGAGATGGAATGATTGCCCTGCCTTGGGGTAGCCATGGAAGGAAACACATACAATCCCCTCTTACAAAGTGTGGTTCTACTGAGTACTAACTACACTGAAAGGTGAGGTACCACGAAGGAAAGTGGGGTGTGCTCATCTTGCCTAGAAATGCATTGCCATGGCACTTGAAGTTACCCAATGGCAATGATGTCCTTCCAGAACAAGTCATCGAGGGCTTGCTCAATAGGGAAGGGTATCTTTGCCTCATACTGCAGAACAAGGAGATGTCTGTGACTTTACATCCCCAAGAGAAGCCTCTTTGCTTAGGTGATGGGAAAGAGAAAAAGAAGAATGGAAAGATGTGGGTCACTGGGAGCCAGGGCGAGGTTATAGCTAGATCATTGGGAAACATGGTCACTACACTTTTACCCCCACCCACACCTCCCCCCAAAAAAGCAGCATGGTACCTCACAGGCAATTACTCAGATATCCTGTGAAAATTTCCTTCCACACTGACTTAAGTAGCAGGCTTTCACTTCAAATCAATATGGATAATAGTTCGGAGACCTGGGCTAGCCATTCCTCAGGTGAGTTTTCCTCTTCACCCTTGTCAAGCTACTACATTAGAAATAGTTTATGTGATTATGCAGGCATCGGTGTTTGGCCATGTATTTAGGGGCTGACATTTTGTGACTGGGGACTGGGTTTGATTTTGCCATCCTTTTCTCAGATTCTGGGGTTATCCAAGTTTATCTCCTCCTTCCTTTCCCTCTCTCTGTACTTCTCCCATGTCTAACTTCATTTTTTAATCACCTGCAGCTGATCTTTTATTCCAGGGACTTCCTGCTCATTTTTGAATCCAGGGATTTTTCTTCTTTAGAATTCTGGTTTTTTTCTCCCTGTCCTGACATACAAAAGGGGCAGAACTGCAACCACCTATAAGAATGTGTTCACTTTATTTTATTTAGTTTTTAGAGTGGAGAGGAGCAGAAGGAGAGAGAATTTTAAGCAGGTTCCATACCACAATGCAGAGCCAGATGCAGGACTTGGTCCCACCACCCTGAGATCATGACCTGAGCCAAAATCAAGAGCCGGGTGCTTAACTGACTGAGCCATTCAGGCACCCCAAGAATGTTTTCACTTTAAAATCCCATCTTCTTAGGTGAAATAGATAATAGAACTACAAAGCCCAGATACCAACACAAAGGATAGATAGATAGAAAACAAATAGGCATCCTATTTATTTATCCTACTTATCCACCTATTTATTGTTTCCAGGATATAAAAGTATCTCTCAACAAATGGCACCCTGACATCATGAAACATATGTGGGGGCTCCTGGAGATGCGGGCCACCTTTCACACCCACATAACACACCTTTCCTGGACTGCCAGCCTATCTCCCATTGAGCTTGAGTTCTTTCTTGCACTGACCTGGGGCTCATCGCTGGGGCAGGTCCTGATCAGCCATGCAGGTGGAATGTTAGTGGAGCTTCACTGGAGGACCCTGTGTGATTGGTCTTGTCTGAGTCCAAGCAAGTACTTCACTCTTGCTGTATTCAACTTCAAATCTGACAATTGTGTGAGAAATTCATGGGACCAGATGTTGCTTAGACAAAGAAGAAGACAAAGTATATTCTTAAAAAGTACCTATTAAAAGCCATACTCTATGAGTTCCTTAAAAATATACTCTTCTAAGCCACTGAGGTCCTAACGCTTATTGTCCTTATAAATAGCTAGTCACCATGCAGTCATATGCTGTACAATATAGCATCAAGCCCTCACTGCTCTGTGCCTTGTTTCTTTGTTGGAGCAAAAATAAAAATAGCATCTACCCCATAGGTTTGTTGTGATGATTGGTTAAATTAAAACACACATCACAGAATGTATGTTTGGCCAGTAATAAGCCATGATATGTTTTAGCTGTCTTTGTTATTGATGTGATATAGGATATATAGGATATATTTGTGGATCTTGGTATTACCAGTATGGGCAAGAAGAGGCAAAGAAGCAATGTCTACAGAAATGAGCTTTTTTCTCCAATTTGTGGATGGGCAGTGATCTGCTTAATGCTAAATAGGATCACTTCCTGTTTGCACGTTGACAGGACGGTGTCTACTCAGATAATAGCCCAGGAGGGACCCCTTCAAAGTGGATAGATCCGTAATGGTTTCTGGAACAGAGGTTACTTAGTTGAGTACAGAAGACTAGCGAAAAGACGTGACCACTATCCTCTAATACTGACAGACTGACACGGGGGAGAACAGTTACATCTATACTGTTTGGATCCAGAGGACAGAACTGTGACCAGCCAGGTAGGAGTTATAGACAGACTTGGATTCAACATGGAAAGAACTTTCTAAACCTCAGAATTGTGGGCAGTTCATAAAGTAATCTTCACCAGCAGCAGTGCTACGTGATCTTGAGTGCAGGACTTAAACTCTCTGTGTCTCAGTTTCCTTTTTTTTAAAGATTTCTTTTATTTATTTAAGAAAAAGAGAGAGCCTGAGCAGAGGGGTAAAGGGAGAGGGGCAGACTCCCTGCTGAGCAGAGAGCCTGACTTAGGCCTCCTATCCCAGGACCTCAAAATTCTAACCTGAGCCAAAGGCAGGTGCTTCACCAGTTGAGCCTTATAGGCCCCCCTGTGCCTCAGTGTCCTAATCTGCAAAATTGGGATAATAATAGCTATTTTTCTATTTTCATTTTTTATTTAAATTCAATGTAGTCAGCATATAATATATTAGTTTCAAGGGTAGAATTTAATGATTGACCAGTTGTGTATAATTCCTTGTGTTCATTACATCAAGTGCCCCCCTACAATAATATCTATTTCTGAGGGATATTGTGAAGACTGAGTTTGTTAATGTGGGTACAGTCTTTTAAACACATTGGAAGGCATTCAGCATTCAGTAGACATTAGCCATTGGATATCTGCCCTGTAAAAGTGGAGAATGGCAAGTGTTATTTTCTCTTATACGATAGACAAGAAAAACAAATCAATTATCAAGCAACCTAGTCTACTCTTAGACAACTGATCACTATGACAGTTAGAATGACCCAAACTGTCATCTGGCATTTCATGGGTGTGTTCTCAGCAACAGCACTCTCCATAGTCTCAGTTCTTGGAGCCATAAACTATATTGTATGTATTTTTAGAGAGCTCCACAATGTCCAGATGAGTCTTCAATAAATACTTACTGTCTAGACATAAATAGTTGTACTTTCTCATAGAACGAGTATGGACTTATGTTCTAGAATTCCAAGTATCCCCATATCATTTGCTAATCACAATCGGGGAAAACCACAGTCTAACTGGGTGCCGGACAAAGTCATTTTACATTTTTTCCTAACTCAACAGTCGCTGCAAATTAACTTGATGAAATACAACATAGATTTAATTAGAAGTTAGCTGCAAATTAAACACAAAGAATCCGTAGAACTGACTGCTCCTTAAATATCACTTAGTTCAGCAAACTAATAGCTCTTCTATGGAGATGCCATTCTAGTAGACATTAAATTTTTGTTCAAATAGCAAAACAAGCACTGTGTGGGCTCCTCTCAGCATTTTTTGTGATTATGCTATATGAATAATAAGTAATATTTCAGGACATTAGTCATTATTGGCTTTGCATACTTCCTAAGCAGTCAATGCTAGAGCCAGGGTCAACAAGCCCCAGGATGCCCTCCTGCTTTTGTTTTTTTGTTTTACATGTGCTCCTACATGAGGCTGGAGGGGAGTTATTCCCTCTGTAGACATTTGGTTCAGCTCATTTACATATATTTCCTTGTTTTTGTTATCCAGAAATTTAAGGTGTTGATGGGATCTGAAATGCAGTGTGGCTCTGTGCCCATAAGAAGGGTGAGGAGAAAATGGCACATTAATGCATGTGTCAGACTGCCCCAGGAGACAGGGCAAAGCCATGAGGATTGCACAGGCCATGGCCATGCAGCAACACCTCTGATGGACACATGGGGTTACACTTCCCACTGAGGATCTCACACACTCTTATGGTTTAAACATAACATTTTGATCCTGATTCTCAGTCAGTGGCTGGAGGCCAGGGCTCCCCAGAAAGTCTTGTCTGTATGGTCACTTGCCTGCTGGACATGTCTGCCTCAGTGTCCCATGGGATTGACCACCTGTGATCCTACTTCCTTCAATCTGCTTCTCTGCTTTTCTTATTCCTGTGACTGAGTGGATCTTGGCATCTTTCATTAAGATAGGAACCCTGGAGCTGACCTCTGTTGTTCTCTTTCTTTGATGCATCAATTATGGTCACCATTCTAGGTACTGTTGATTTCCCTTTTCTTCACTTTTCCTATCCAGCCCTTCTCTCCACATTAACCATGACTTTCTCAATTTAGGACTTGATTGTTTCTTTCATGGACCACTGGACTCCATGTCTTTCTCTGCTGATGATCTTGCTCTTTTCAGATATCCTCCCCTCTACAACCATAGTGATCTTTCAAAATGAAAACCCAAATCTATTTCTCCCTTCTTCAAATCCTTCCCTGGCTCCCTGATACCTAAATGTGAAGACCGTAGTATGATACTTAGCACCCTGCATAATCCAGCCTGTCCTGCTTCCCTAGCCCTGTCTCTCCCCACCTAATATTCATGTCTTTTTATGTGACAGGTTGCTTCAAGCCTCTGCATGGGATGTCCTTTTCTGCCTTCTCCCTCTTGGGACTATTGGGCTTATCTTTTTAAGTAGTTAACTCAAATACCACGTCCTCCAGAAAGCCTTCCATGACCACCTGCTCAAAGTATAGTTCACCACTCTCATCTTTGAGTGTTCCACCTGAAACTTGCATACGTTTCTATAATAGAATCTAAATTCTATTGCATTCAATGGTTTACATGCCATCTTAGTCCATTTGGGCTGCTATAACAAAAATGCCATAGCCTAGATGACTTATAACCAACCTGCACTTGTTTCTCACAGCTCTGGAGGCTGGGAAGTCCAAGATCCAGGTGTTAGCAGGTCTGTTGTCTGTTCAGAACCCACTTCCCCATTCACGAACAGTTGTCTTTTTGCTATAACCTCACATAGTGGAAGGGACGAGGGAACTCGCTGGGGTCTCCTTTACAAAGGCACTAATCCCATTCTTTAGTGCTCTGTCCTCAGGACCTGATCACTGCCTCCATCCCCCGAAAACTCCACCTCTTAACACCTTCATCTCAGGAGGTAGGCTTCAACACATGAATTTGGAGGGAACAGGGGAACATCAACACTCAGTTAATTACACAGACCCTTCTTTCTCCACTCATTTTTAAGTCTTCAGGTAGAGACAACCAGTGTTCCTCATTTTTTTAATTCCAGTGGATTATCCAACATAGCACAGGACTCAGGCATTCACCAGTAAGAAGGCAGAGTAGGAGCGCATATGCGGAGTGGGAAGGCAGAAAGGAAGGCTCTGTGTGGCAGCATTTCTCAAAGGGACAGTGAGGTAAGAAGCAGGAAGACTTGTTAGGGGTTAATCTGGAAGTGAGGTTGATGGGGATGAGGTCAAGACCAGAATCCTAGCAGGGGAATGGACAGAAAGCCTAGGGCATGTGGGAAACTACAATAACAATTTTTTTTTTCAAGACCTGAATTGGGGACAGAGAGTCAAGCTTTGCTCTCAACCCCCAAGCCCCTGAGTGGTGGTCTTTAAGGACACAAGAGCTCTATCTGAAAATCATACAATGAATTCAGATTCCAACATTACAATGTGGTCTTTCCACTAAAAGAGCACATGGATTTTTCAAACCATCAAAAGCTAATTTAAAACATCAGGACTCATGTTTTACTGCTTTAGTTAGTCTCAGCGCCCCTCATTAAAATAAGTTTTTCACACATCTGGTCAATGTTTAGACACAATGGCTTTTGCATTCAGTTCTCTCTAGGCTTGAAATAACAGTTTGCATGTCGAATCGGATAATAGTTAGGTTTTGTTTATTCCTGGAGCATCAAGCAAATGGCAGGGTCAGAGGAACCCAGAAGGCAATGCTTTCTGCTTCATTTATTAACTGAGGGCTCTCCCATCCCCGGCCGTAGCCTGGAGGTGCACTCCCAGAGCTTAATCCTGGGAGACAGCCTTGCCACTGTGGCTTACTGTCTGACCAGAAGACCACACAGACCCAGACATTCACCAACCCAAACAATAGTGAACTGCCTTCCTCTCTGCCCAGCCAGACTTCCAAGACCAGACCCATGGGGCACTCTCACTCCTTGCCCACTTGCCCTCAGTGCCTCCTCCCCATCTGAGGAAGAAGGAGACCCTTAGCTCCCTAGAAGTGTGGTCTTCAGAGAAAATTCTCTTTTGTACTAGGAATTAAAGCACCTTTGAATTTTAGTGGAAATACCAGATAACTCTGGGAAGAACTTTAGATAACTAATCTTGAGCCTGACCCAGATAATGTACTGGAAACACAAACAAGTAAGGGGCTTGAGGCCCAGGGTTCCACATTGGCCACTGCTGCCCTCTGGGCCACCAGGGAAAGTGAAGCCCTCAGCAATGGTTCCATCCAGGGGCCAAACCAACAGGAAGCCAAAGGGGACAGCAATAGGAGCAAAGAACAGAATTTTCTCCCCTTGGTCTGGATGCGGAATCTCCTTCTGGTCTGTGTCACTGACCCTCACTTGCAGCCTTGTCATTTCTAGCTTGTGCTATAGTTTGCTATCTGGGTGACCAGGCAAGCTGATAAGAAGATGGGGATAAAAGTATCAACCTATTGCATTACTGTAAGAAATAAACCCTTACAGTTTCACAGAAGTGTCTGTCTAAGTCAGTACCTGGCAAGAAGTAGGATTTTTGAAATGCTGTTTCTCTTCCTTTCTTGACAAGTGTGTGTAGCACTGTGGTTAGGAACGTTATTCCTGTTACTGTAGTCTACTGATTGTCCGAGACCCTGCAGCCTGACAGCTGAGATTAAAATCAGGCTCCACTGAACTAGCTGTGTGGCCTTAGGCCTATTTCTTAGCTTTTCTTCACCTCAGCACTTTCACCTGTAACATGGGGATAAGAATCATAGACCCTAGTCCAACAGGATATTGCAAGGATTTAAATAAACGACTATATGCAATGCACTTGGGATGGTATTGACCATATGCATGATGAATGTTACAAAGCTTAGCTCATCATTAGTATCCTTCTTATGTAGGAAGGATTCATTTACACAGTCTCATGGAACAGAACATTATTCGTCATGGCAGGTGCTCAATACCTCTCGGCAAATTGAATGAATGAACGGATGAAGTAACCATTCTTTTAGACCTCATAGGTATTTTGTAAGATTCTCATTCAGACAAGAAATGTTTATGGAGGGTCTTCTACCTGCCACGTGCTGTGCTAGGGTGTGGGGATACCATACCTCATAAAGCAGACATGCAGTCCCGATCTGGAGCTCTCCACTGTCTTCTTGTCCTGGTACCTCACTTAACAAGTGAGGACATGGCAGCCCAGAGAGGACAAGGAATTTCTGGAAGCTGGTAACTTGTAGACCCATTGACTGTTTCTAGGATCCAAGGGTCAACACCCCATCTTGTTAGTTGAAAATGGTTTCTTTCAGTGTCCTTGTTGGTATGTAAGGCAACACAACCTAGGGAAGAGCTTGGCGCTAGAGTTAGACAACATCCAGCTCGCCACATACTAATGGTACCATGGGGCAATGTGCTTCAACCGTCTTGGCTTTGGCTCTTCTGTACAATGGATTATTAGTTTCTGCCTCATCTGTCAGAGCATTCCTATTGCAGGGTTGCGGAATGGGAACTGAGAGACACACATGTTCCACGTGGTGCTCATTTTGTTGTTTTTAATTGAATTCACTGCAGACATTTAACAATTTATATAAACCCTAATGTCTGGCTCCCCTTGATAAGTCAAAAGTTCTGGCAGCAACATTTAACTGGAGCAAACAGCTGGCCCCTTGGATGGGACACAAGCCTTCTGATGTGGCACAGTCCCCACCTTTCTCCGTTCATTTCTCACACCTGGTCTTTCCACTCATTGACCCACCTGCCGGACCTCTGTAAACACGTCTACTTTCAGGGCCTGCTGCATGAATGAGGTCTGTGGGGATGGGGAGAACATTATTATAAGTGATCAAGATGCTTTTTAATTTTCCCTAGACTATTTGCTTCCTTTGTAGAATCACAGGCTGTGTTTTCTCCGAACAGATGACTTTTTCCTATTAGCTTCCCATGAGATTTAGGAGGCACAAGACGAAAATGGAGCAGTAGGGATACAACGACATCGATGCTCCAACTTCCCTAGTCACCTCTGTACCAGCACGACACAGAAAGAAGAGGGAGAGGTGAGTAACTGCCCAGACCTGAGAAACCAGGGACTGTTAAGGAATGGGCTGGGTGGCCTCATGAAAAATGGCAATTTGGCAGAATACTTAATTTCCTTCCTTCCTGGAGCCAACATGAGTTTTATTTATAACTCAGCTCCCAGAGCCTCTTCATGTTAAATCAGTAATGGAGAGGTCTGCGGGGTTCCAAGTGGGAAATGGCTTTCTAGACATCTGGATCCAAAAACTGTGTGGTGCAACAGAAGGAGCCTGAGCCTGGGGGTCCAGAGTCTCGAGTCCTTTTTCTGGCCCCTGATCTGTTGCTAATGGGCTATGCTGCCTTCGAAAGTCACAAAAAAATAGCCCCAGTTCAACCCACTTTAGAAGTGGCTGCTAGGAGCATCCAATGACAAAACTAATGCGTGTGTGTGTGTGTGTGTGTGTGTGTGTGTGTGTGAGTTTTATACCTAATGTACCCTGGATGGCATAAAAGAGAATTCAGATGTATCATTTGTATTAAACGTGTAATCTTCTATGAGGCTGCAAGCTGATGAAACCAGACTCTGGGTCCAAGGCCTTGAGGGTTCACCACTGCAGCAACTACAGAAAAGCCAGCTGTCTTTGTGTGTACTGGACAGGGGCAATTGGGCAGAATCTCATCACCCACGTAGCACAACAGGGCGTGGGGGGCTACTAAGTAGTCAGGGAGCAGCGGGCTTTGCTCGGCATGCATGACTCCACCCTCGAAAGAAGCTAGGCCCACCAAAAGAGCCCATCAGGAAGATACCTGCCAAATGAAAGGAAGGGCAATCGGTTCAAAATTCGACCAGGTAAAAGGTCTCATGTTAATAGCCAAGATAATTTAAATGAAATCCACTAGCTGAGTCCATATAAGATCTTTGGAAGATGAAGGTACTTGGAACCATTCCCACAAGGAACAATGATGTGCCGTCAAAAAAGGGAAGAAGAGGGAAAGACCACCTGAGGTTAGCTTGAAATAGGACTTATGTCCTATGAAGAGGCATTCAACCAGCCACAAACGGAGATCTAAAAATAATGGTATAAGTTACAGGACTATTGGTTTTTCCTCATTTGTGTATTTATTTACTTATTTTCATTTATCTACTAGCATTAAGAGTTCAAGTTCAGAGCTGCACACTTGCATTAAATCCCCACGTTATCATTAACTGGCCACATGACCTCAGGAAATTTATTTAGTCTCTCTGGAATCTAATGTTTTTATTCTGCAAAAACGGGCATAGGAAGAATACTTATTAAGAAGGGATGTTTTGAAGGTTAAATGAGTCAATGCAGGGAAGGTGATTAGTATAGGGTCTGGCATACACTAAGCATTCAGTAACTGTTAGCTATTATTATAATTTAACCAGTACTATGAAATGCTAGATTATGCACGAGGCATCACCGTTACAATGGTAAATAGTACACAGTCGGTCCTCAAGGACTATCCAATCTAGAAGTGGATTGATAACTTCGAGAATAGTCCCAAGACTGAAGCCCGAATCTGTATAGGGATCAAATCCCCACCAGCAGGTGTTCTTACACAACAGTTAATCAGCTACTTGGAAAGAGGAAGCAGAAGGGACTCATGCTTCAGGGCAGTCCTTGGATGGGGTGCCTCTAAAGGTCCCCTCCAACTCCAAGAGTCTCTGATTCTAAATTTATTCCTGGAGATAATGTTAAATATTTATGTCCCAATCCAGAGCCAGGTAATAGATTGGGGGAGAGGGTCGAGGAATGGAAGGCAGCTGCAGCCCTTGAAGACAAGCTGGGGGGCAGGGCTAATACACCTGACCACGTGGCAATCACTACATCCTCTTGCACTTGGGCCTCTTGCCTCCAGGCAATGACCTCCCAGTAAAACAGGGGCCTGCCCTGACTCCTCTTACTCTAGTGAGTAGGTGAGGTTCTTCAAGGACCTCTTAATGGTCCTGACCTTGTCCACAATATTTTATACCTGTCACTTACTGAGATCTGTTTACTCTGAAATTATGGGGGGGGGGGGGTGACACTGTGCTTGGAACAGCATTTGATGAATGCTGTTTGTTGGGTGAACCCTCACCCAACAAAAACTCAGAAAAGGAAGCCTGAATTTAGGAATATGTGCTCAGTTATGGATTATAGCTGGTTTACAGTTTTGCCTCTTGTCTACCCAGCAGCATAATAACTATTTCAGACCTACAAGAAAACTGCAAAGGAGCCACTTTTAGTCTATCAATTTGAAATACCCTCCACATGTAACCAACATGTCTCCTTAAATTATGCAGCAAAGAATGGCTCTTTTTGCTTAGCTGTCCAAATTGGGAAATATTTGAGTTGAGAAGAAAAACACATTAAGTATTTTTATTTTGTAATCTGCAAAAAATCTATTAACAAATTTAATTGATTTTTTAGTAAATGTAATTAATTTAATTTTGTATTTAATATCCAAAAAGGATGATACATTGTAACTCAGCATTGGTATTCATAGATATACAAGTCCCACAGACAAATACCCTAATCTGTACAATCAAATAACCTAACGTTTGTTTCATTATTAACCTTGACTATTCATCATGTTTTGCGAATGTTGGTTTTGACCCCAGGACTAGATGAAAGGCGTCTTAAAGGTGGGAACCACATTGTATCATCCCTTGAACCTCATTCCATCTTTATCATAATAGCTAACTATTATTGACCATTTTTTATGTGCCAAGCATTTCGCCCAGAACCTCACATAACTTTGCTTATTTAAATGAATCCTTACCCCAAATAATGAAATAGTTATTAATATATCCATTTTATAAAGCAAGAAACTTAAGCTTATAGAAGCTAAGTACATTGGCCAATACAAGACTGCTAGTAAATTATACAGCTGGGACCCAAACCCAAGTCCATGGGTTTCATCAGCTCATCTACTTATGCTGTTATGTTGTCTTTAGCTCAGGGTGAGCACAATATAAGTCTTCTAGAAATAACTGAATGACGATTATCCAGGCAGTTTCATTTCAAGAGCATCTACTGTGGTTTGCTCCACCAAATGCCTGATTTTTTAACCAGGTTATGATGAGCAAGAGGAACTTCTGTAATTTTATTTCTTGCAAGTCCAGGATTTTTATTTTCTAAAAATATTTTTGTTATCATTATGGATGAAGAATCCTCATTTATGGAGGGTTATAAGTTAACCAAAGTAAGAAATATATTTACTCAAATAAAAATGTTCCGTGTAGTTTTGGTTTAGAAACGTTGAGATTCAAATGCAGTGTGTTAGAATATGTTCTGGGGTGGGATGAAGTGGTAATGGGAGAGAGATGAACTTACAGATTATCCTCCTTAAGTTAGTATAGATTCTATTATCTGTTCTCCTTCTTTTTCCTCCACCCCAAAACAAGCCAAAATGGGACCACAGATTGTTCTATTCTGCCTTGAACTTTAAGGACAAATTATATGCATACTTTGAATATATTTTAGTTGGGACTTATGAAAGAGGGCCAAGTTTATGACACTGATTATCTAAGGACATTGCCTTATCTCTCCCTCATACTGCCTGAACAAAAAAGAAACTTGTTTGTTTAAGATGTATATTTTGGATTCATTTAATTGACTAGATCTCAAATGTAAGCACTACTTTTGAAGTTATTTTTGATGCCCCTTTTAAAGAGATCTCACTATTAAAAATGAATTGGGGTAGGGGAAGGAAAATTCTAAAATATTACTCTTGGTTTTTAGGTTTTCAGAGGTTTTGGTGCTAGTGTCCACGTCATTCTCAAAGTCATGGGATCCCCTATGTTTCATCTCCTGTGCAGGCAGTAGCCACATCTGTAAATCCCTAGAAGAAGCAGCAGTGCATGGGCTCCCCATTAAAAAAACACAAACATCAGAAAAAGATAATTACGGGAGGAAACAGGAGAAAGAAATTTTAGAAAAAAGAGTCAACATTTTTGAAAGCCAAAAACAAAGGAAAGGGATTGGGAAGAAGGTAACAAAATCTACTGACATCACATGTCCTCTGAAACAAGGGCAAAATGTGTGAGAAATAGTATGTCTGGGGAATTGAGTTTGAACTTCTGAGTGTCTTGTAGACTTTCCATGTTCTGGGCAAATGAAAGGTGCCTGGGACTAATGTCAGGGAATTCCCCTAGATTTTTCTTACCAACAAGACAATGCTGGGAAGAAAGTTTCCACGTAATAATAAGTATAGCCTAGAGACTTGACATGTAATATTCACAGTTTTGAACATTGCATTACAAGGATCCATAACAGGCAGAAGATGTTTTGCTTAGAAAAGGATCATAATTGAGGGTTTAGAGCTGCCAGACAAGAAAAATTCATTCATTCATTTATTTATTCATTCTTTGAGAAATATTTATTGACTAGGGCCCAGGTCCTACATTAGGTGCAGGATTTATATCTATAAACAAGACATAGTCTAGATCCTCAAGATGCTCACCTTCTAGAAGAGGGAGAACCATCAGTAAATGAGCATTAATTATGCAAATGAGTAAGATGTGAAATAAGAAAAGTATAAAGTTCTAAGAACATACTTGGGAGGAGCGCCAACCCACCAGCCACGCAAGTACCCAGGTATGAGGTATGAAGGGGTATGTTTGATGCCATCAACACACTTCAATTAACTTTTGTTGTTCTCAATGGTTAACATGTATATAATGAAGTAATTAAAAAGACCTGTGTGTGTGTGTGTGTGTGTGTATTATGTAAAAAAATGATCCAGATCTGGGGCACCTGGGTGGTACAGCCAGTTAGGCATCTGACTCTTGGTTTTCGCTCAGGTCATGAATTTCCTTAGTACTCCCTCTCCCTCTGCACTTCTTTCCCCTCCCAAATAAATAAATAAAATAAAATATCAAAAAATATATTTTTTAAAAATCCAGAACAGAAAAATAGCTAATGATATAGTAGTATTTAAATACCTGAGAATTCTAGTAGCTCTCTCTTTTTGTATCTTTATAAATGTCATACATTTAGTTAGCAAGTATGGAGAAGGAATTGACACAGAAATCTGGTTGCTGAGTTATTACACGTTCCAGGGAAGCCAGGAACCATAACAGGCCCTTGGGCTACACCTTGTGTTCTCTGTGTTACTGACTG
>PITA01004071.1:0-12642 GCA_004023965.1 Spilogale gracilis
CTCCTGCACACCCGTCCTGCAGCGAGTTGGGACTCGCAACACTAGAGTCACTAGAGTGGTTTGTTTGAAATGCATCTCTATCTCCCAGTCCAGCAGGTCTAGGAGGAGGCCCTGGGATCTGCATGTAAGCCCCCTAAATGTTTTTGATGGATGGGGCCCACACACCCCCCTGAGGACCACCCATCCAGAGAGGACAAGGTTTTGCAAGAAAGCTCAGGATGCCTTAGAGTGACCTAGTCTGACACAGAAGCAAAGAACAAAATCTCTGGGGAGCTGATTACTGCCTTACGTGGCATAAGGTTTATGAGTCCCCAACTGAGTTAAGCCATCATCAAAGGCCCCACTGCTGTTTCTGCAGGGCTGGGAGCTTTGCTTTATTCTACGACTTGAGCCCAGACCTTGGTCCTGGCCCAGGTGTCATGGGTCATAAGGGAGAGTCTCTGAGAGGGCACATGGTACAGTGCAAACCACCACCCTGAACGTGGCTCCCTGGCCTAGGCATGTGTCTCTAGGGAGTTAGGGGGAAATCTGGGAGTGCTCGCGTAGAGCATGAAGAAGGCCAACATCATGGCATATTCATGCTGAAGCACATGCTGTAACTCAGGAATTAGGGCCGTTTCCCTGATTAGGATTACAAACTTCCCCTCTAGAAATCTGTATGAGTAGGATCCAGAGGGAGAGACACTGGGACAGGCCCGGAGACCCTCCCCAGTCTGCGCATTCCTGAGGTTCTATAGCTGCCCTCCTCTGAGTGAGGCCCTAGCAGCTAGCCAGCTCCAAAGAGGGGATATCCGCTGCCTCCATAATATCCCTCACACACCCCACGTCCCAGGCCCTCCAAAGTTCAACTAAGTTAAAAGAGCCTTTGGCTCTGTAAACATCACTCCAAACCAGGTCTCCTGGACTGAACCCCTCTAGCAAATCATGAGCCCTCAGCCCCTCCTTCCCAGAAAACTGTCTCCTTCCCATTCTTGCATCCACCCCCTGTGGAGGGCAGAACCTGGTGGAATAATGAGAAAATCACCAGGTAGGGATTGGAAATGCTGCCCTGGGCAGGCTCACAGTTCCCGCCACCTTCCTTCCTTCTCTGCAGATTGAGAAGTGTCTACTATCAAAGGGCAGATGTTGGGGGTGCTGGCACCTCCCCCTCCACCCCTCTCCCCCCACCTCAGCACTCAGTCCCAAGGCAGAGACCCAGTCGGGTGGGGCAGGGCAGGGAAGCAGAACCCAGCTCTGACCTTGCACAGGCCTAGAGGTAGCTCCCCCATGGGCAGCCACAGAGCTGGGGCCTGGCCTCTTTGAGCCAGCGAATGCCTTGGGAGTCTCCACCCAGGTTCCCAGGTTTGGCACCTAGGGTGTCTGTGGGATTTCCCACCTCGCCTGTAAGCCCCACCCAGCTCTCCTCCCACCTCAGCTCCATGGGCTCAGCCTCTGAGGAGTATAGCCCCTTCATTTCTGGTGCCTGCACCCACGCCTCTGCCTGGGAATTGATCCGCCCTCTCCGGGTCTTCTATAAAGCACCTCTCTCCTTTGCACTTGTCCTAGAAATTAAAGTTCCCCAAATGAATCTCCCCTGGACAGTGAGGGAGGACTCTGGGAAAGCCCAGCTGCTGGGAGCCAGCATCCATGGGAGGGGGGCGAGCATCTTGCTCTCATCTGCTCAGGGAATCCATTTTCCAAATGGGTGTCCCATCCAGGATTCAGCCCTCCCCTGCCTCCAAATCCCACCCCTGCCCCACCCTGTTCCCTGAGCCATGCCTACCCAGGTGTGCACCCAAACCTCCACGCACCACAGTTTAGCCCTGAGCACTCCTGGGGCCCCGGGCTGAAGAGCCACCTCTCCCTAGAAATCTATGTGACCTGCCTTTTTTCATTCCTACCCCCAACCTGGCGGCAGTATTCCTACGAAGGGATGGAAATCAACAACCTGCCCGTGGAGCTGACAGTTGTGTGGAATGGGCACTTCAATATTGACAACCCAGCTCAGAACAAAGGTGAGGAAGGTGGGCCCCCGGCGGGGAGGCAGGGCAGATGGAGGGAGCGGCTCTGCATTTGAGGGCCCCTGTGATTCCATCCCTTCCTCCGGCTCTGAGACTGCCCTCCCTGCCTCTCCTCTGCTCTGAGACTTCCTGGTCTGGACCGACCATGGGCAGTGGCTCTGGGAGGGGCCAAGTGAGCAGGATGGGTCTAGAGAACACTGCTGATTCCGGATGGAGCCCCATTTCCCGGCCCAGTTTTGCTGCCTGGCCCCGAAGTTCTCTTCTGGCCTCTGAGTCAAAGTCTAAAGGAACAAGGCTGCTTGTGGCTCATCCTCCAAGGAGGCCGGGACTGCACTCCTGCCCCAGCCCGTCCCGCTCCAGCTTTCACCCCATAGTACCTCTTGCCCTTTGCCCGCAGTTCACCTCTATAAGTGCGGAGCCATGCGGGAGAGCTGTGGGCTGTGCCTCAAGGCAGACCCGGACTTCCAGTGCGGCTGGTGCCAGAGCCAGGGCCAGTGTACCCTGCGGCAGCACTGCCCCGTGCACGAGAGCCAGTGGCTGGAGCTGTCGGCGGCCAACAGCAGGTGCACCAACCCCCGCATCACAGAGGTAAGCCGGGGTCCTCGGCTGCTCTGGGTGGCCAAGCCACGTCCTGCTGTGGCCTGGGGCCCTGCCAGCGATGCGTTGCCATGGTGACAGCCAACAGTGTGATTACTGGGGCTGGCTGGAGGCATCCTTGTTTTCCTGCCCAGCTTCCTCAGAAGCTGTGGGCTTGCTCCAGCGGTTGCTTCCCTTTTCAAGGAAGGTGGAAAACAGAGAGGGGCTCAACTATCTTGTTGGAGTCTCCACGTGAGCTATGTCAAACATGACTACAAGTCCTGGCCACTGTCCCTTTGTCTCCAAGAGTTTGGGGGATGAGGTGGACAACCTCACCAAGCAATCAGTCATGAGAGGAGGCTGTGTGGAGTCCTGGGCACAGAGCACAGCCCTCCGGAGGTGGAGAGGGTGGAAATGGTGAGTGAGCCCTGGGCTCACTCAAAGTAAGACGTAAGCAGGTAGATGGCAGAAATGGATTTGGAGCACTGTTCAGGAGGGCCCAGGGGACACAGGCCATGGAGGAAAGACCAGTGAGGGGCAGGGCAGAGCTAAACATGCAGAGAAGAGGGTTGGGATCCTGGTTCTGCCCGCTAATCACTAGGTTTCCTGGGGCTAATTCATCACTACCTTCATGCCTCAGCTTCCTCCCCTGTGCGATGGGTCTAAAGTTCCATCTCAGAGAGCAGTTACAAGGACTGTATGAGAGAATCATGAAGAATGCCAGCTCCGTGCCCAGCCCCTGGGGCTCTCACAGCCTGCTCATCCATCATCGACATTGTTAAAGCCGTTCCCATCCATGTCTAGGCCAAGGGGATCGCTGCTCCTGGGGTTTATTTCAGTCTCCTGGTGTCTTCACCTGGTGTCTTCACCTCCCCACTCCCCACTTCCAGCAGAAAGACCCCCCCCCAGGCAACCTCCAATGGTGCTCTCCTGGTAAAACATAGAAGAGGTGTGCAGGTCCCAACAGCGGGACCCTCTGTGTCCACAAGGCTGATTTTAATAGCAAAGCAGAGAGGGACAGAGACAAAAAGAGGAAGGAGAGCTCAGTGACTTCTCCACACATAGTAAGGATCGATGGGTATGTGGCTCTGTGCAAAGTTTCACACACACACACCTCTCCAGTCATCTGATAGGGCAGTTACAATAAGAGGCAAATACGGATGTGGGCCTTCTGTCTGCAAAATGTTTTCCTATCCTTTATTTCGTCTGTCCTCACAGGAACCCTGCCATATGGCTCCAAGGGCTATCACCACACTGTACTACACACCGAGTGGCTTCAGTAACAGAAATTCCCCATATCTCTGTTCCAGAGGCTGGGAGTTGAGACTCAGGTGTGGGCAGGGCCGGCCCTTCCAAGGGCTCTGCGGGAGGACCTGCCTCCCGCCTCTCTCTTGGCTGGCAGTGCGCCTCCTTCCCTGAGACCCTTCTCCTCATCTTTCCGTGTGTCTCTGTCCAAATTCCCTCTTTATATGAGGATGGCAGTCCTGTTGGATCAGGAGCCACGCTAATGACCTCATTTAGCTTGATGACCTCTGTAAGGACCCTTTGTCCAAACAAGGCCATATCTGGAAATACTGAGCATTAGGACTCTCACATAGGGATTTGGGGAGAACGAAATTCAAGCTAGAATGCCAGCCAAAGCCAGGGTTAGCAGCCTCCTTTCCCAGATACAAAAAGCCATGCTCAGAGATGCTACTGTCCTCTCCCCAAAGCCTAGATCAAACGGGTCCTGAATTCCAGGTCTCTAGATCGCTTGATTAGAGCTCTCTTTCACCACAGAGGCAAGACACCCATAGATCTACTCCTTCACCCCCCACTCACAAATTATGTGCACACACCAGGGATGTGTACACGCAGGTAGGGACTGTACCTATTTGAGCAGACGGCCTCCTCCAGCAAGGCTGCCCCTTGTCAGTGGCCCTCTCTATGTGCCCCCTACTCTGGCCCCTTCACCTTCCACATCCCTGGTTCTCCAGACAGGGGGAGTTTCCCTCAGCCTCTACTTTAGCCTCCTGCCTGGATAGAAATCTCAACAGTAATTCTCAAACTGGCACAAAAGACATGCATCATCTGCAGAAGTATCTGGGAAGGAGGGCCCTGGGCTGGCCCCGGTCCCCTCCTTCCCAGCCACCCCGCCTGCAGAGCCCCCAACGCGGAACCATCCCCCGGGGGCTGCCACACGTGAATGCTAAAGCTGTGTCTGCCGCAAACAGTGGGACTTGCTTACTTCCTGGCCTGAGACCAAGAAAATCACAGGGAGGAGATGGCAAATTAAACAAATTGCCCTGTGACAGAGGCTATTTACTGGCACACTGGCATTGGCCTCCAGGGAGCCTGGGGAACCAAGGACTGGGCCAGATATGAAGCTCCTTTTTCAGGACAACATATCAGGCTGGAATGTCATGCACCCGCTGCTGCTGGGGCCAGTGGGGCTTTGGGGCTGGCTGGGTAGACATTTGGGGAGGACACGCACTCCCCCTTCCAGTCCTCCCTACATCTGCCTACCTCCCTCACTTAGAAATGGGCCCTTATCTCCATGGGAACACACACATGAAAACCCTCACACTCTTGTGCACGCTCACTCACAACCGTGCATAGGTGAGAACAAGGAAGTATCTTAACCTGTAGGTGAACAGCCTTCCCCAGCAAAGCTGGCTCTCCAGCCTGGTTTCTTTTACTCCCCCCCACCCTTCTCCAGGGTACACACCTTCCACCCAACTGTGCCCTTTGGGGGTGGAGAGGGTAGGAAATGTTAAGAGGTGGGCTGTCTGGGCTCCTTCAGTTGGGATCCCATGGGCATGGGCCAAATATCCAGACGCTGGTTTTGAGAGACACCAGGAATCCAGACGCCGGTGTTGAGAGACACCAGGAATGGGAAACGTGCCCTTCTCTGGTCTTTCAAATGCCAGGAGAGGCTGGCATAGAATGTCGTCTGCCACTAAAGTCACTACCGTGGGATGCCGTAATTAAATCGTGGGAACTGTACAGAGCACCTGCCTCAAAGCAGGCCCCTTGGTTGTTGATTTCCAACATTTCCATCATGGGTCTTTACCACCAAGAGTGACATCTGAGGAGGAAAAGCCAGTCATTCAGGCCAGTATGTAAAGGTAATATTTAAATTAAACCCATCTCTGGTAGAAACCACGCCAGATGGTAAAGGCAAAGGGGCTGTGGCAAATGCTCTTCTAAATCCAGGAAGATTCTGGGTAGTTTTGATTTTCAGCCCCACGACAACTCGAGAAATGAATGTGGTGCCGTCACTGAAGAGTCCACAGGAAGTAAGACACCATTCTCGCACCCAGGGACTCGGGATCAGACACAAATCACTGTTACCGTGAAAGAAGAGTGAAATTCCATGGAGAGAGAGAACAACCGGTTCTGGAGAAGGGACATTTGAGAAGGATCTTGAACACTGGGTGGATTGTCGCAGTGTTGAGGGCTGTGGGTATTAAGAGGACTTTTTTCATTTTCCTTCAGAATGGAACAACACAAGCAAGTGCCAAAAAGGCCTTATTCCTTGATCTTCTGTGACTTACCCAGTAATAGTATGGACCACATTCCATCCCCCTCATCTCTTCCACAAAATAGGAAGGTGAATGAGAGGATTTGAACACTGTTTCTAACACCACATGCAAATACAGACGGCTCTACCCGAAACTCCTAGCATGGACAGTCCCAGACCTGGGTGCCCGTGTGGCTGCGGGCCCAACTCGGGGAATTGCGCAGAGGTGGGGAAAAGCCAGAAGCCCCTCCTTGCCCCATCAGCAGATGGGGGGTGGCTCTATCATGGTGCCTGTCCAAGTCACTGCTTCCTCCCTCCAGATAATCCCAGTGACAGGTCCCCGGGAAGGGGGCACCAAAGTCACCATCCGAGGGGAGAACCTGGGCCTGGAATTCCGGGACATCGCTTCCTATGTCAAAGTGGCCGGTGTGGAGTGCAGCCCTTTGGTGGACGGCTACATCCCCGCGGAACAGTAAGTGGAGGCCCCATGAGATGCAGGGAGATGCTCTCTGCTCTTGACTTAACTTCCCTGCCAACAACGAGCAGCCAATGGCAAACTGCCTTAGAGACCACTGGGGTATGGCGGGAGTAGAATGCCCCGAAGATTCTAGTGTCCTCCCCAGCTCTTGGACAAGCTAGCTGCCACATTGGCAAGTATCGAAAGGGGAAGGGGACATGAGACCGGGAGGGAAGAGAAAAGTGATAGCTACCTCCTTGGGGCATGGCCATGGGTGGTGATGAGGCAAAGCAAAACTAAAGTCTGCAAGAGAACTGTGAGTTCAGTTCCCTATCCCCCACTGTCCCCAAGTCCCCACTCCTGTCCTCCTCCAATTATGAAAGAAGCTAAGACTCCGCTACTTTCTGTGGAGACTGAAAAGGAAACCCCACACCCACTCCAGCCTGGATGCATTTGGGGTGCTTTTTCTCCTCGCAAAGGCTGCCGGAGCATAGAGTGGGTCATTCCCTGAGCAATCTCTACCTTCCAGCCCACCTGTTAGAGGAGGTGCGTGAGTCTTGTATCATTGCCTTGTAAATAAGGAGACACAATGCTCCAGCCCAGCAAACGCACCATGAAATGCTCACTAGCCCAACAGAATCTGTGCCCTATACCATTTCTGCTACCCCTCCCAGCGTGACCCCTTGCCACTTGTCCTGTGTGCAAGTGAGCTCTTGATGCTTTTCAGGTCTCCCTTAAATATGTCAGTGCAGCTTACCAGGTCGTGCCCGATTTAGTGATTCCGGAACTATCTGCACCACTAGCTGGTCTCCATCCAGAGCTTCCTAAAGCACTCTTAGTAGATCCTGAGACCAGAGGATCTACTTTTTTCTTTTTTTTTAAGACTTTATTTATTTATTTGTTTGTTTGTTTGTTTGTTTGAATGGGAGAGAGAGCGTGTGCGAGCATGAGCCGGTGAGCTTGGCAGGGAGGCAGAGGGAGAGGGAGAATCAGGCTCCCCGTTATAAAGAAGATTAGGGGTCGAGTG
Organism: Spilogale gracilis; assembly: GCA_004023965.1. Classification (NCBI taxonomy): domain Eukaryota; kingdom Metazoa; phylum Chordata; class Mammalia; order Carnivora; family Mephitidae; genus Spilogale; species Spilogale gracilis. The sequence goes on from PITA01004071.1 coordinate 7,563, forward strand.
CCTGGGTAGCTCAGTTGGTTAAAGCCTCTGCTTTCAGCTCAGGTCATGATCTCAGGGTCCTGGAATTGAGGCCCGCATCGGGCTCTCTGCTTGGCATGGAGCCAGCTTCCTCCTCTCTCTCTGCCTGCCTCTCTGCCTCCTTGTGATCTCTCTCTGTCAAATAAATAAATAAAGTCTTTAAAAAATAAAAAAAAAGATTAGGGGATCTGAGTATATAAAACTTAAAATCTGTACATCAAAAATCATATGATAATATGAATGATAAACTGGAACTATCATCATACCCTATGACAGCTAGTACATGCTTTTTTTTAAACATACAGAGGTTCCATAAATAAAAAGGCAAATATCACAAAATGAGCAAAGAGCATAAATGAGCAATTCACAAAACAAAGAACCAAAAGTCATATAAAAAAGTTAAAAAGCATCAGTAATCAATGAAATTAAAACAATGGGGAACAAGTTTTTTTTAAAAGAAGATTTTATTTATTTATTTGACAGAGAGAAACACAGCGAGAGAGGGAATACAAGCAGAGGGAGTGAGAGAGGGAGAAGCAGGCTTCCCGCCGAGCAGGGAGCCCGATGTGGGGCTCGATCCTGGGTCTCCAGGATCATGACCTGAGCCGAAGTTAGTCGCTTAACCAACTGAGCCACCCAGGCGCCCGGGGAACAGTTTTAAAAAGTTAATGCTCAGTGTAGATGAGAAGCATGAGAAATAGCATACTCATACACTCATACCCAGAGGGTAAATTGGGATACGCTTTGTGGAAGGCAATCTGGAAATGTGGACTGAAAATCTTTAAGCCTAGTCATCATATTTCTAAGACTTTACTTAAATAACCAGAATGCACAAATATTTTTTGCAAGATACTTATTTTGTCCTTATTTATAATCGTGGAAATGTAGAAGCAATTTGTATATTTTAAAATAGGGAATTAATCGATTCTTAAATTAATGCACGTGCACGGGACGGTAAATTATGTAGCCATTAAACCTGATATGGCAGATGAACTATGGCCAGGTACATATTCAAGGTGTATTAGTGAGAGCATCATTCACCAAGCAGAAGAGAGTTTCTAATGAATTCTGTAAAGGAAAAACAAGACTGAGAACATGATATTTTGCCAAAATGTTGACAATAGATATTTCTGGGTGGTTCAAATGGGGTGAGAGGAAGTTTCCATATAGCAAGTTTTTTAGGCACTTTCTCTTTTTTCCTTATACTGAAAACGCACCAGTTATGCTATCTGGACAGAAAGGCATATATTTTTACTGGACTGTCAACCAGAAATTCTTTCTTTCTAAGAGAGACGCAGAACCTAGAACCCATAAAGTAAAAGAAGGAGCCACCAAGCCAAGACACTTTTAAACTTTAGTGTGGCAAAAGATATTATAAAGTTGAAATACAGATGACAAGCTGAGAGAAAATGATTGCAATACTTAGTAGAAACAAATACTCCTCATTCAGCAACTCCTACAAAAAGACAATTCATTAGCTTCAGACCAGTCAAAGGAAAGGCTGTCTAAGTTTTTTTTTTTTTTACAACCACATGCCCATACTTGTAAATATCTGCAACATCACTAATAATCAGGGAAATAAAAATGACAGCAGAAAAAAGGATCTTCTTTCCCTATTATATTGGAAAAACTTTCAAGGGATTGATAATATCTATTGTTGGCAAAAGAGTGAAATAATTTCACTTGATTGCTTTTGACAGAAGTACAAATTGCTAACGATCCTGTGGGACCATTATTTCCCTCCACCTATCAAACATCACGTGCATAAGCAATGACCCTGCCAGCTCCCCACTCAGAGCCACATTCTGATAAATGTGCCATGCTTGAGGATATGTGTATGAGTTGCTTCATTCTGTAGGGTTATTTGGAGGAGGAGAGAAATCAAGGACGTTAACTGTCCATCAGTAGGAGACAGGGTAAATACACGGTGGTGCAGCCGAGGCCTGAAGTGCTAGGAAGCTGTCAGGGGCGAGTCCCCGCTCAGTAAAATGAAGGGATTAGGACAGTGGACAGTTGGGTTTCATTTTTTATTTTAAAAGTCAGGTGTAGGGGCGCCTGGGTGGCTCAGATCGTTGAGTGACTGCCTTCGGCTCAGGTCATGATCCTGGAGACCCGGGATCGAGCCCCACATCGGGCTCCCTGCTTCAGCAGGAAGCCTGCTTCTCCCTCTCTCACTCCCCCTGCTTGTGTTCCCTCTCTGGCTGTGTTTCTCTCTGTCAAATAAATAAAAAATCTTTAAAAATAAACAAACAAATAAATAAATAAATAAATAAATAAAAGTCAGGTGTATGTGTGTAGGCATGTTTGTATATAATTGTATGTATGTGTCTATATCTATATCTATATGTATAACTTGTGTTCACGTGTGCACAATGCACACGGACACACACGTGCACACATGGACACACACACATACGTGCACACACACGTGCATACACATACACACAGACACATGTACACACATGTACACACAGAGACACACATACACACACGGACACACATACACACGGACACACAAACACGGACACACACACACATGCATACACACACCTGTGTCTGTGAGCAAATATACATATTTGGGCAACTTGCCTCATTTTGCTGTGCCTCAGCTTCTTCATTTGTAAAATGGAGAATTTATATCTATTATATATATTACGTATGTTTGTGTAGATCTAGAAAAAGGTCTACAGGGATATTTATTTGTTTGTTTGTTTGTTTATCAAACTTTGAAGAGAGAGTAGGAGTGAAGAATGGGACATTTATTTTTACTGTCGTACTCTATATGGTCCTGTTTTCAAGGGGATATGAACACATTTTATAATTAAAACCATGAGCATTTTTAAAAAGGAATAGCTTTCATCTACCCCTTCCCTGCCCCCCAAGCAGAAGTCTCTCCCCCCAACCAAGCACCCGGCGGGGGCTGGAGGCAAAAACCTCCCACTGAGGCAGCCCATGCAGTAGGAGACAAGTGCCCCGGATGAGGGTCTGCAAACGTCTGCTTCAGGGTCCTTGTCCGATGTGCTGTGGGCCCTTGGGAAGGTCACTAGTCTCTGGGCCCTGATAGCCCTGTTCCCTAAGCTGTTCGGCTGAAACATTCCCTGCCCTCTGACTAACAACGGACAGGGCAGTTCCTGAATGAGGGCCTGAGTGTCTGCGGTCAGAGCGCAGGGATCCTCCCCTAGGCTCCACACTTGACAATGGAGAAGGTCTCTTCATGGAGTCCCCGGTAGCTTTGCATTTCCTCATCTCCCAAAAACCAAAGGGGAGCCTTGCAGGGAAGAATCAGGGCGTCTTTCCCCTCTGCCTCCCCTGCCCATCCCTGAGATCCTACCGCAGAGAAAGGGCCAGGGGAGGTGTGGGACCCAGGGGTTATACCTGGGAGTCCTGAGACCCTGCTGTGAGCACAGAGACCTGTCCTCTCTTCCCTGCAGGATCGTGTGTGAGATGGGGGAGGCCAAGCCCAGCCAGCATGCAGGCTTCGTGGAGATCTGCGTGGCCGTGTGCCGCCCCGAGTTCATGGCCCGGTCCTCACAACTCTACTACTTCATGGTGAGTCCCGACCGTCGGCGACTTGCCCTGGCAGGGACCATAGACCGCGTGACCATGGTTACGGGCCCGGCTAGACCTCTGTGGGCAGACCCCGGGCAGCTTGTAGGAGTCTGTCCTGCAGCATAAGAGCACAGCCCTGGAAATCTGAAAGACCAGATTCAAATCCAGCCCATGCTGGGTCCAGCCCTCATCCAGGGAAACTGCCCTGGGTATCGGCCCCAGCGTCCCCGTCAGGCTGAGTGGCAGTGGATCTGGTCCAGGAGGAGAGCCCTGACTCTGCCACCTACTCACTGGGTGAACTTGGGGGGATTGCTTAACCGACCAGTGTTTTCATTTCTGGCGTTGTGACAGTTCCATAAAGCAGACGCATCCCTTCTCATCTCCAGCATGGCTCTACACCCGCATAGCTACTGTATCCCGCCCTTCCTGGGTCACAGTGGCATGCCATCATTTCAATCCCATCTCCACATTCACCACTACGCTTCCCTGCACACCCTTCCCTTCCCTTCCCTTCCCTTCCCTTCCCTTCCCTTCCCTTCCCTTCCCTTCCTTTCCCTTCCCTTCCCTTCCCTTCCCGTGGCCTGTCTGCAGTCCTCACCTCAATGGCGTCATTCCCTCCAGTCGGGACCCTCGCTGGCCCTGCCGAGGCCTGGTGAGGAGTTTGGGGTGGAGGGGCTCTGGGGACCTCTCCATCTTGTGATGTCAGGCATGCAGGAGATAAGCATCTCTGCTGCCCCGCCCACTGCCTTGTTTTCCGAACTGTCTTACCAGCTGTTCACTTCTGGGGGTTATGACAGCTGTGATGGGATAGTGTCCTCAGGGTTCCACACGGCCTGATGGGATGGCGTCCTCAGGGTTCCACGCGGCCTGATGGGATGGTGTCCTCAGGGTTCAACACGGCTTTTGGAAACTGGGAGCCTGATGTGATGGACTTTATGCCTGGGCAGCAAATGCTCCAGAACGTGTCACAGGGAGCCCACTTTTCCCCTCCCTTCTCCACTCTGCATCCCTCCTCCCCTCCCCCTCCTCCTCTTTTTTCCCTTCAACTGACAACTATTTGTCACCTTGCACCATCCCTCCCACTAGATTATTTGATGAACATTTCCTTCATTGCTTGAATCTTATGCTATAATTCGGCGTCCCTGGCTTGTGGGTGTCCAGGGGCTCAGACCCTGCACAGCCTGTCCCTCAGGGGACCCGCCCTCTTGAAGGAGAGTTAAAATGGAGGATGGATGGACAGACTCAACTGTGATGGGAGCGCAGCCCCAGGGGAATGGGCGTCGGAGGCCTCCTCCCGCCACGCCCTGCTCTCTCTGCGCCCTGCCCTACCTTGGGAAGCTCCCCTCCTCTCCACACAGTTGGTCCACACATGCCCAGGAACCACATAGACGGACGCACGTATGTGATGGATCTAGCAGCCATGGAGGTTCCCCATCTCTTCAGGACGTGTCCCCCCACCTTCTTTTCAGAGGATCCGAGGAAGTTTCCCAGTGAGAGCCAACACACCTGCACA